>CAUYQG010193973.1:0-44065 GCA_963574415.1 Tarsius wallacei
CTGTAATTCCGGCTACTCGGAAGGCTATGGCGGAAGGATCATCGGAACCCAGCAGGTCGAGGCTGCGGTGGCCAGGAGCAGCCACTGCACTCCAGTCTGGGTGACAGAGTGAGACTCCAGCTCAAAAAATAAAATAAAATAAAATAAAGTAAACCCTTGGATGCCAAAGTGGCTCAGTCTCTAGCATAATAGCATAAAAGGCTAAAAAATATGGGTTATTTATTCCAGTGGGTTACCCAATTCTAAAAATGTTTCTAGCTTCAGATGCAACTCAGAAGGATTCAGATATTCCATGGAGCTGTGGTCAATTCAGTCACCTTATATTTTTATCTGATGAAGAGTCTTAATTCTTGGTCAACTTGCAGTGAATGCAATCTTAAACCAAATGTGAGTTGTCATTTTTGGCAATACTCAAATGAAGAGGAGCCCCCTGTGACCTGGTCTAGTTTACATAAATAGGAATGGAAGTCAACACATGAAGAAGAGGTAGACAAGAGGATAAGTGGGTGACTAAGAGTTGAGTAATCCCATGAAGTAGAGGAATAACTTTGACCAGAGTGAAGAAGGGAGATTTCTTGAGAGAAAGAAGTTGGTGGCCAAAATCTGAATTATAGTTTAAGATTTTAAAAGTGATGCTCAATACATTCATAGAATTGGGCAGCAGAAATAAAAAGAGACATAAAAAATTACTGGAATTCCAGAGATCAAAAAGCAGAAACCAGAGTGTTTTGGATAAGTTGACCATATGTATATTAACTCAGGCTGATAGAACTTCTCTTTTATTTGTATATTGTTTTTCACCATAATCCAGATTTATCTTAAAACCTAAATAAATGAAGAGACAAATACTGACATTTTTCATCTTCATCTAATTTCCTCAATGTTCCTTTCAGGAACAGAGCCAGGAAAAGCAGTTATTTTTCCAAGTCAAGTACATAGACTCTTTATTCTTGGCCCATAAAAGCAACACAGTACTCATTGGGGACTCATAATCTCCATTCTTCTGCCTTCCACTCTTCCTTCCTTCCTTCCCATCTCCTTCCCTTCCTCTCTCCCCCCTCCTCCCTCCCTCCTTCCTTCTTTCCTTCCTTCCAAATAGACAGATCTATTTGAGCCTCATACTCATACAATAAATCAAAAAATTAGCTGGGCATGGTGGTGTACGCCTGTGTCCTGGCTACTTGGAAGGCTGAGGTGAAAGATCATCTGAGCACAGCAGATCAAGGCTGCAGTGGCCATGAGCATTCAGCCTGGGTGCAGCAACTTCCCTCATACTGAACATTTACCTACGTGAAAGTAGGTTTTTTTCCCCCTTCATTGTGGTTTTGTTTCTCAAATTACTGGCAGCTTTGATATGAAAAAGAAATCTGTTATCTCCCAACAATGATAGTAACTCAATCATTCCCAAAGATTTATTATTTTTCTACATTAAGGATTAATATATATTCACTTCTAGGAAAAATACCCACACATATTTATATTTGTATCACTTTTTTATATCCAAGTAGGGTCAGTAGGATCATATCTAGTCTATTTATTATTAAAATATTCATTTTACATGAATATTATATCATGGTGAGCTTTGCATAGCAGTCAGTATAAATCTACACTACTTTGGTCTTTTGGGTCTTTTTTTTTTTTATAGCTGTATAGTATATCAGTCAAATTGTAGCCTTCAATTAATTGACTATGGGTAAAATCACCCACTTCGTTGCTTTTCATAACTTTTTGAGTAGTACCATCATCAGATTTTTTTTTTTTTTTTTTTTGAGTTGGAGTCTCACTCTGTCGCCTAGACTGGAGTGCAGTGGCCGCTCCCGGCCACCGCAGCCTCGACCTGCTGGGTTCCGGTGATCCTTCTGCCTCAGCCTTCCAAGTAGCTGGAACTACAGGCACGCACTACCACGCCCAGCTAATTTTTTGATTTATTGTAGAGATGAGGTCTTGCTTGCCAAGGCGAATCTCGAACCCACGGGCTCAGGCAATCCACTCACCTCAGCCTCCCAAAGGCGCGGGATTACAGGCTGAGCCACCGAGCCCAGCCAGATATATTTTATAACAGCAATGCCAGACTAGGTTTTGTAAACTTATCCATCCCAGTAATTGGGGACAAGTTGTGCTATAAAACCCTTTCCTAGGCTGCTTCTCTTTTCTTATCTTTCCTTCCTTCCTTCTTTCCTTCCTATCATCAGATACTCCTTGGATGGTATGTAGGTCTCACTTTTTCTAGTACTCCAAATCACAAACTCAATACTCAAGGGTACATTTTCTACATCAGATTTATGACTGTAATGTTCATATATTAATTATTTGTACCTTATCTTTTTTTTGGAGTCAGAGTCTCAATCTGTCACCTAGGCTGCACGCTCATGGCCACTGCAGCCTTGATCTGCTGTGCTCAGATGATCTTTTCACCTCAGTCTTCCAAGTAGCCAGGACACAGGCATACACCACCTCCCCAGCTAATTTTTTGATTTATTGTAGAGATGATGTCTTGCCATGTTACTCAGGCTGGTCTTGAACCCCTGAGCTCAGGCAATCCTCTTGCCTCGGCCTCCCAAAGTGCTGGGATTACAGACATGAGCCACCCCACTGGCCTATCTTTTTAATATGTATTTAAAATTAAGGGTAATGCAACTTTTATTTACATAAAGTATTGTCTTTGATTCATTTTTTAATCTTGCAATTGCACCCATACTTTTATAATGTATAGCCTCATATTATTCTTTCATGCCATGGATTGGCTTAAAAATATTTTTCTCACATTCTCTGCAGGGAGATTGAGAGCAGGCTTGTCACTGATATTTTTTGTCCTTTTCATTGTATTTGCCATCTCCCTTGCTGCCATTTCAGCATTATTAATAGTGAACTATGGCACTGAAAGAGGTCATGTCCAATATTCACAAATGTTTTGATTGCATTTCATTTTCATATGGCTTTCCACCTGTCAAAAAACTCATTTTTCCAAAAGCTAAATCAAATTTTCCTAACTAATTCAATCCTTTGCTATTTTGCACTGTCCCACATATTCTTCCTTTTTTCTGAGCTATGCTCCTTGTTTGAGTTTTTGTGAATCATTGGACCGTTTATTTAATAAACAGTGACCACCACCTACCTGTCAAACACTTGCCAAGTGATGGGAGTATAAAGAGAAAGATAACACAGACTCATCCTTAAAGAGGGAAGGCCAATATGTAAGCAAGTAGTTGCAATACAATTTAAGTGCAGTTATTAAAAACATCATTGTATGGTTATTCGTGTAACTATATTATGAGCCCTAGGAAATTACAGGTTTCTGATGACAGTGGTCCTGCCTATTTATTTTGTATCTGAGAATGGTTAGTATAGTCCTAGCCAATGGTAGACATTCAGTAAGAGTTGAAGTTTCACAGGGATCCTCCAATTCTACCCGTGATTAAACTAAATTCATTAATACTTTTATACATAAATCAGCTTTCTAAACATGTTTAATTATTATAGAGGCATCTTTTTCTCTCATATGATTCTGCAACTAGATTCCTAGTAGGAACAGCTGCTGAAGAGTACACTGCCTCTATTTCTTCAGTGTACTTAGTCTGTATTCTACTACAATCAGCCTCCCAACCCAGATTACATGGTCTATTATGGGCTTTCCTTTCATTCAAGCCTCAGATTGCAAATAATTTTCAGGTTGAATATCCTACTCTACTCAAATCTTCTACTTATGGGTCATGAACCTCTAGTTCTATAAAAGCTCCAATGAGGGAAACACAATTGTTTCTTCTCTGCTTTTATTCTCACCCTACAATCTAATCTACTCAAAGTGGCCAGTGACCCCTGTGCCCCCAATAACTGAAGTAGTTTCTGACCTATAGCAGTTAAATGAGAGAATGAATTATAATGCAGAATTTTCCAGCTCCAGACAGTTCTAATTGTTATTCAAGGTTATAACATTTCAGAGTTAGAATAGACTTTAAAGAATATTCAGATACCTTTGTTATAAAAGTAAAATCTGTGCATGCTAAAAATTAAAATGTTACAGAAAGATATCAAAGGACTGTTAGAGGAAAACTTTTTCTCACTGTAGTCCACATGAAGAGATATTCTAGGAGCAACACTGATTTTACTTTTTTCTTTACTCACTCTGCTCCTAAAGAGGTAAAGTGGGCTGGGTGTGGTGCATCACTCCTATAATCTCAGCACTTTAGGAGACCAAGGTGAGAGGATTGCCTGAGCCCACGGGTTTGAGACCAGCCTGGGAAACTTGGCAAGACCTCATTTCTACAATAAACCATAAAATTAGCTGGGTGTGGTGGCACACATCTGTATTTCCGGCTACTTGAAAGGCTGAGGTAGAAGAATCGCCTGAGCCCGACAGGTAAAGACTGCAGTGGCCGTGAGCAGTGTGCCACTGCACTCCAGCCTGGGTGACAGAGTGAGACTCTGACTCAAAAAAAAAAAAGAGATAAAGTGACTTATGTTGGTAAATTTGGCAAGAATGAATAGGCACATTTGACTTAATTTCACCCTCCTTTTTCCTTTCCAGATCTTTTCATCTTCAAGGAACAGTCTGTCCACTGGTTCTCTGGGGTGGTTGTTCCAGCAGGAGGAAGGGGTTGAAACCTGGGTAATGTATACCTATGGGTAAGTCAGTTCTGAGACTCAGTTCGCAAATCTATTTGAGTCTCATACTCAGCAACTTCCTTCAAATTGAACTTTTATCTATGAGAGTGAAATTTTTTTCCTTTATTATTATTTTGTTTCTCAAATTTTTGACAGTTTTGATATAGAAAAGAAATATTTTCTCTCCCAACAATGATAATAATCTTCCCAATCCTGAATATTAGTCCTCTTTCTATATTAAGGATTAATATGTATTCACTTCTAGAAAAAAATAGATATGTACACGTATTCATATTTGTATCACTTTTTTATATACAAGTGGGGTCAGTAGGATTATATTGTCTAGTCTGTTTATCATTTAAAAATATTCACTTTACATGAATATTCTATCATGGTGAGCTTTTCATAGCAGTCAGTATAAATTTGCACTACTTTTTTTTTTAACAGCTTCATAGTATCTCATTGTCATATGGTGAACTCAACAAATTGACTCACTGGGTAAAATCATCCGCTTCAGTGCTTTTCCTAAAACATTTTGAGTGGTATCATAATCGGATATATTTTATAACAGCAATGCCAGACTTGGTTTTGTAAATTTATCCATCCCAGCAATTGGGGACAAGTTATGTTACTAAGCCCTTTCCGGGCTGCTTCTCTTTTCTTATCCTATGGGGTGTGGCAACTTATCTCCTCCGATTATCTCTTCTAAACACCTCTTTTAATCACTCAAACCTTCTCTGAAGGTGTAACAATATTATTACTAGAAAAACTCGCTTTCCAAACTATTTTAATCCCACTCTTCAGACTATGTCAGAGTAAAGGAAGATCTATTTAAGGGTAGAATCCAGATTTTATGTATTTTTGTATTTCTCATCACAAGGGAAACATAGTAGGTATGCTTTTCCTTCAAAATAAACTTCTAGATTGCTTAATAGTGTTTTTCTCACCTGTTTGTACTTTTAAGACAATTGTTACGATCGAAAAAAATTTAAATTCCTTAAAAAAAAATCAATGAACTTAATATAATTGTACTTTATTAATTACAAGATTTATATACATTTGAAAAATAACTGCATATATCTGGGAGGTATATATAACTTTATGCTTTATACTCACAGTCCTATGAGTAGGACTGTGTTTCAGATCCATGTTACCTAACATGGACTATTTTAGACCCATGTTACCTTCAAAGGTGTCCCTCATCTAGAATTGGAACTAAGGATTTAATAATTTTATTCTTTAGTTTGCATAACTTTTCAGTAAAGGGAATTTGAGGAAGGAAATCTGGAGGTTATTTTAAAAGGCTATGCACAAATCATAGCAATAATAAAAATAGCAGACATTTTTCAGTGTCATTTTATAATTTTATTTAATCCTCACTCCCAATCTTAGGTGTTTTATATTAAATCCCTCATATTAATGCCTACCCTATGAGAAAGGCATTTAGTTTTCTTTTACAGAAGAAGAAAATAAATCTTACAGATGTATTGCTGCACTAACAAGGGACATAGTCACAATTTGTACTTCAGTTCACTTGGCTCCCAAAATTCATGCTATTCAGATGGGAGAACAGGACAATAAGCTTCATGTTAAAAAAAAAATGTTAAAACATTTTTTAAGAAATGATCAAAGAACTCCATATTTAAAAAAGAGAACAGGCCAGGTGTGGTGGCTCACACCTATAATCCTAGCACTTTGGGAGGCTGAGGTGAAAGGATTGCCTGAGCCCATGGGTTCGAGACCAGCCTGGGCAACTAGACGAGACCTCCTCAACTCTACAATAAATAATTTTAAAAAAATAGCCAGGCATGATGGCACATGCCTGTAGTTCCAACTACTTGGAAGGCTGAGGCAGAAGGATCACCTGCACCCAGCAGGTCGAGGCTGCAGTGGCCATGATCATGCCACTGCCACTCTAACCTGGGTGACAGAGTGAGACTCTGACTCAAAAAAACAACAACAAAGCAAAACAAAACAAAACGAAAGAACAAGATAAACTTAAAAGTTTATAGAATTCATGTGAAATTTCATTTTGGGGGGGCTCAGCAAAATATTTAATGCAACCTTGGTACCTAATGTAGGTTTTAGACTTCCTCTATTCATGCCTAAATTGTTTTTAGCGGCAAACATAAAATACTATTAAATATTGTTTTTCCAAAAGGAGAATATTAATCAATAAATTTTAAAATATATTTTTGGAGTAATGTGCAAGGCAATATGAATAAAATTCTGCATATAGAAACTTTCCCTGTAGTAATATAATGAAAACTAACCCATTAGAAGAATAGAGCTATATCCTTTTTCAAAATTTATTTATTTTTTTTTAATTTATTTTTATTTATTTATTTTTTAGTTGGAGTCTCACTCTGTCGCCCAGACTGGAGCGCAGTGGCTGCTCTCGGCCACTGCAGCCTCGACCTGCTGGGCTCCGGTCCAAGTAGCTGGAACTACAGGTGTGTGCTACCACACCCGGCTAATTTTTTGATTTATTGTAGAGATGAGGTCTCACCAAGTTGCCCAGGCGGGTCTTGAACCCGCAGACTCACCTCAGCCTCCCAAGGCTATCCTTTAAAAAAAAAATACTATTTTACAACTAAGGTGAGAGAGACGCTTCAAAAGGGTGTGGCCAGAAAAAGCTACTGTATTTCATAGAAAAGATGGGTTTTGTGTTGAACCTAGGAAGAGAAAAGGGCACAGCAAAATTGTGTGGTAATGTTGAGAGGAGTAAGACATATTTTAAGGACAAATTGACTACAACAGGAAGAACATTCTGAAGAGTAACAGAAGAAAGCTATAAAGAAAGAGACTGGAGGAAGGAATAACTTTTAGGTGTTCTCTAATCCCCAGATATCCCCCCAGATATCTTCATAGTCTGTTAATAAAATTTGAAGGTTGTATTGTAGATACTAGATATTTTATAAGTAAGGCAATACACTGGCAAAATATGTCACATTGGGAATAAGGTGAAGAAAATCATAAGCAAATCTTTAATGAGGCAGATATGTATTATAGTCTAATTGAAATTCTGGCAATATACAATGACAGATACTCAAGAAAAAGCCATATATTGCCATTGCGTATTGTGTCTCAGCTCCCGAGACACATACTGACTTTGAGTTCTAAAAGGCAGATTTTATTTTTGTTTGGCTACTGCAGTTGTTGTGTGTTTTGGTATAATCCCAAATATACATCTGATATTACAATCAGAGTATTAATGATGATACATCTTGGCTTCTATTTCTTACTACTTCTAGTCTGATTATTTCTAGGATGAATAGACAAGACCAGTGCATATTTGGTGCCTGAAAGTTATTTTCAAAACGTAATGTTTGTTTTAAGGTACCTACGGGGCTGTTTGACCATATGCTGAGCTATTCAAAGCTTTAAGAGGAGAACATTGTGGACATAAAGACAACTCAAATGAAAAAAAAAAAGGTTACCTATTCAGAGTTTGCTATATATAGTTTGGGAGTCAGCCACCTGTCTCAGATCAGGGAGTGGGGAAGATTTACACTGAAAAAAAGGAAGGCTTCAGGAATGAACTGTTTAGAAGTTGTTAGCATGAGAAAAATGGTGGCAGGCTAACTAGAAGATAGGTACCCTTTGTGATTGGTTAGAGGTGCATATCTGGCTTCCTCTGATTGGTTCTGAGTTGAAAGCAGAAGCAAAACAAAATTTTTTTTCAGGAAAGCTGGCAGTTATTGACCAAGTTCTGACTGTTTTGGACTGCTTTCTGCGGCGTTTGTAGGTCAGAAATCTATTGTCAGATAGGTTGGCCATTGTTACGTATATTCAGTCTCTCATAATTTAATAGGATAGATCAATAAATGTGTATTTCAATGGATACCATGTATTATCTGAGTCTCCATGACACGCTGTGTTATCAATTTCTGAAGAGAAAGAAAAAGAGTGAAATGTCAGTTCAATAAATAATCGTGAAAAATAATTATACAACATTTACTTTGACAGTAACAATGTTGAATGCCTCCTAGGGAGACAATTTTAAATTTTTAATGCTGGAAAAGGAGGCAAAAAAGCAGAAGTTCGTGATTCTTCAATTCAAAATTGTACTTCATCACTGAGTCTGAGAGGAGTCTTTGATTTTGGGGCTAGAGACTGAGGACATTTCAAAGGCCTAAATCAATAAACGTCAATAGACTAAAGAAATGCAGGATATGAGTTATATATTCCCCAAACATGCTGCTTATTTTACACACTGGGAATTAAATGTGCCCATCTGGGCTTCTGAAATGTGCTTCGTGAGATCAGGTGGGAATATAATGCCAATATTGTGAAAGATTATCTCTTAAACTTGCCCTAGTCTCCTATGCCAGGATAAGCAGAAATCTCAAGTAAAACTTTCTCCCCACAAAGAAAAATAGTTTTTGTTATAGTTTAGTATTTGTAAGTGAAATTTACTCTCATCGTGTACACACTACCCAATAGGCACCTGCATACCTTCTATTAATAAAACAGGCCAGGCTCTGTGGCTCCCGACTATAATCCCAGCACTTTGGGAGGCCGAGGTGAGAGGATTGTCTGAGCCCATGGGTTCGAAACCAGCCTGGGCAACTTGGCGAGACCTCATCTCTACAATTAAAAAAAAAAATTAACCGGGCATGGTGGCACGTTCCTGTAGTTCTACCTTCTTGAAAGACTGAGGTAGAAAGACTGAGGCAGAAGGATTGCCTGAGCCCAGCAGGTCAAGGCTGCCGTGGCCAGGGGCATGCCACTGCCCTCCAGCCTGGGTGACAGAGTGAGATTCCAACTCAAAAATAAATAAATAAACAATCAAACAAATAAATAAATACAAACAAAGGTTGGGAGGTGCCTCTGTGGACTTTGAGTTCTGTCCTACCTACTTTGAGATCTGCAAGGCACAGGGACTGTTTTGGAATTTTATTCCAGGGAGCCATGATAACCTTGGCTCTCTGGAACTGAAACTGACTACTGCTCCGAATAGAGAAGCCATAAAGACACTATTCTATAAACAAACATTTCACAAAATGATAGCTCAAAAAAGAGTTGCTTGACACTGGTACAAAATGCAATGATGATGTTGGGAAGTAGCTATTTGTTTTTGGGGGGGACATTTTCATTTTTAATATGCAGACAGTTTTCCAAAATCCACAAAATAAAGGCGAAAGGATCTGAATGAATAATGCAGTGTAGTATAAAATCCAAAGGTCTTTTGTGGTTAGTTTTGGAATGGGTTATATAAATTTCATAGCTTAGCTAACTTTCTGGTATTTTGCTTATCCTGATACAAAAATTGTTTCCATTTTTTGGTCATATACCAAGCATAATAGAAAAAGAAAAAGATGCCGATCTCGATGGTTCACGCCTGTAATCCCAACACTTTGGGAGGACGAGGAGAGGATTACTTGAGCTCAGGGGTTCGAGACCTTCCTGAGCAACATGGTGAGACCTTGTCTCAACAATAAACCAAAAAATCAACTGGGCATAGTGGCACATGCCTGTGGTTCCAGCTTTTTGGAAGGCTGAGGTGGAAGGATCCCCTGAGCCCAGCAAGTGAAGACTGCAGTGACCATGAGCGTGCCACTGCACTCCAGTCTGGGCAACAGAATGAGACACCAACTCAAAAAAAAAAAATAGAAAAAGAAAAAACAGATTTTGTGTTTTGGCACTCATGATCTTTTATTGTGCCCTGTTTAACCCTCTCCTGACCTCATGCTTCTCAGCTTCCCATTTGAAAACCTGCTCTTAGGCTGGGCGTGGTGGCTCAGTCTGTAATCCCAGCACTTTGGGATGCCGGGGTGAGAGGATTGCCTGAGCTCAGAGGTTCAAGACCAGCCTGGGCAACTTGGTGAGACCTCATCTCTAAAATAAATTAAAAAAAAAAAAAAAAAGCTGAGCGTGGTGGCGCATGCCTGTAGTTCCAGCGACTTGGAAGACTGAGGTGGAAGTATCACTGGAGCCCCAGCAAGTCGAGGCCACGGTGGCCGTGAGCATGCCACTGCACTCCGGCCTGGGTGACAGAGTGAGACTCCAACTCAAAAAAAGAAAAAAGAAAACTTGCTCTTAGAAGATAGAGTAACTAAATGATATTGAGGTATGCATGGCTGAAAAAGTTTGTTGTGGTAGCCTTCAATATGCTGTTGTATTTCACAGGAAAAAAGAAATATCTCTAGGACCTTTGTAGGCACTCAATAAAAATACTTTGAGGGTGTGTATGGATAAATTAATATAGCAATTTACACAAATATTTAATTATTGTGACTTTTAGACTTTCCTTGAACAGAAGTAAAAGTTTTGGGATCCCCATAAATAATGCGATGTATTCTTCAAATTTATTCAGGAAAACATCAGATATATTCCTATTCAGAACACTCTTTGGCAACTCAGAACATTTTATTCAACAATGAGTTTGTAAATCTTAGAAAAATCAATCATTTTTTAGAAAATTATATCTACAGTGGTTATTAACTAGTTCTGTTAATAAAAAGAACCAGTGATTGAGAATTAAATAAGATGATTTTAAAATATTTATCTTAGGTTTTAGGTGTTTGTTAGTGTATTTTTCAATGGAGTTTAAATGTATCAAGCTTGGATCTCTATCTCAAAAATTTTAACCATGACTTTAAGATTTTACTGTTTAGGTGCATTGTCATGGCCCTACCTTGACTAAATTCATTATCTTTTTCTGAACTGCATTGTCTGATATGAGTGTAAGTGACCAATGTATAAAAAAGATCTTATCTCTTTCTTTCTCCTTGCCAATTCAGAGAAATATTACCCTGAGAGCAAACATGTATTTATCCAGGTGCTAAAAAATGTAAGCTAATTGACTTAGTAAGAAATTGAGAAAAAATTTTTTAAGAATGATATGATCCAGAATCATAAAATTATAACTCCAGGCTCAGAAGCATTTGGAGATAATCCAATTGAAATCCTTTATTTTACAGTAAAGAAACTAAACTATAGTTGAGAATTGACTGTACACTGAAAATCTATCTAATAGGTAAGACATAGAAGTCACAGATGAATATCTGGGATGAGGACTTGCTTAGCCCATTGAAAATTCTTACAGTGGCCTGGAGATTTCACAAATTTGGGCTCTTCATTTTTAGCGCTAAATAAACAGATAAAAGAATTTTTTACTTGCCATTTTTTTTACTGGTACCTAAATTTGGCCTTGTGATAAGAGAGGTGGGTCATTTTGCCTTTGGATCATGACACAAAGATTCTCATGGTAAAGAAAAGGTGAGAGATTTCACCTTTTTAGAAACCATGCACCAAGGATATAGAGGACTTGTTTGAAAATCATGCTAGTGAAAATATATTAGCATTAACATTTTTTAATAGTGCCAATAGTGTCAAAGTATGGATCTGTCGTACTTTATTTCCGATGTAAAATAGGGAGAATGGATCCAAGGCCTGTCAATATCAGAGATGGTAGGAAGAAATGTGAGCTCCTGAGAATAATAATTAGGAAAATTTAGACCCTGGGCCCAATATTTTGGGGAGAAGAACATTCAAAGATGTTTTCTGAATGTTATTCCCATAGAAAAGAATATTTTGAACTCCTGTAAAATTATAAAGATGACAAAAGAATGATGTTACACTTTCCATAATGGTTGAATTGTAACATTGTCTCTCCTTCTACTGCAGCTCTCCCTAAGAACTCCAGCATTCTTCTGAGAAAGTTGTATTGAATGATATTGTTGAGAAGGTAGAGAAAAGAAGGGGGGAGGGGAGGAAAAGAAGAGAAAAGAAAGCCAGAGATCATTTTTAAATAAGCAGAAAAATTATTTAATCCTTAATATTCTAGAATTAAATAAATTTCAGGAAGGGACAGGGAGATAAAAGGAGTATTTTTTTCTTTCTCTTAAAAAGACAGGACAGGCCTGGCACAGTGGCTCAAGCTTGTAATCCCAGCATTTTGGGAGACCGAGGAAGGAGGATTGCCTGAGACCAGGGGTTCGAGACCAGCCTGGGCAACTTGGTGAGACCTCTTCTCTACGATAAATCAAAAAATTAGCCGGGCATGGTGGCTCACGCCTATAGTTTCTACATGGAAGGTTGAAGTGGAAGGATCACCTGCGCCCAGCAGGTCGAGGCTGCAGTGGCTGTGAGCGTGCCACTGCACTCCAGCCTGGGCAACAGAGTGAGACTCTAACTCAAAAAAAAAAAAAAAAGACAGGACAGAATTGAAAATCTGTTGAAAATCTATACTGAAAATTTAACTTGGTTACTATGCTATATGTTTCTGTATCATTCAAAATACCAAACTCAAACATAATAACTTGATAGGAGGAGAAAGTGACTAAATTTTGGAGTCAAATTTAGAAGCAAAATAAAATAGTAGAAGTTCATTGGCAATAACCAGAATACTGCCCAAAACTTAGCATCTCTCAGTCCGAATAAATGGAACACTCTACTGGTTGCCTAAAAGGCAAAAAAGTAAAACAACACAACTTATAATCTATAGTTTCCTTTACACATTAGTGCACAAAGTGAACTGCTTTTTTTCTTTTTAAATATTCTTATTCTTCTACGAAATAGCTGTTTTTACCTATCTTTTCTCACCATATTCTTAAAACATCACCTTGAAGAAAAAAAATAAGTTTTGTATGCCAGTGTTCCAATGTTCTCACATAATTCTAAGAAATGTAAATTTTTTAGGGCTTGCTGCCCAGGGCTGGTGGATCTGGAGAAAGATTTAGATGACATTGACTTGATTTTTAGTTATTTGTGCATACAGGATGACAGAGATGGATCAAAGCAGCCCAGTGGGAACCATGAAAGAGACGCTTGCGTTGTGTGTCATTCATCAATCAAACTGAGTGTCCTATGTGTACATAACTGAATCTAGGTGCACTACCTCTGTCAAACAACCCACTCAGCCATGGGAGGCGCTATCACTCTTGATGACAGATTGATTAGATACATTGCAAAAATCCGGCGTAGCACACCATCTACATGTTTTAGACTTTTACAAAAATAAATATGTTCCTGAGAAAGTTTCTTCACCTTTCTCTAGTAAAATAAATAAATAAATAAATAGGCCAGGCACAGTGGCTTATGTTTATAATCCCAGCACTTTGGGAGGCTGAGGTGAGAAGATTGCCTGAGCCCACGGGTTCAAGACCAGCCTAGGCAACTTGGTGAGACCTCATCTCTAAAATAAATTAAAAAATTAGTCAGGCACAGTGGCACATGCCGGTAGTTCTGGCTACTTGGACGGCTGAGGTGGAAGGATCGCCTGAGCCCAGTGGGTTGAGGCCGTGGTGGCTGTGAGCATGCCACTGCACTCCAGCCTGGGTGACAGAGTGAGACTCCAACTCAAAACAAACAAACAAATAAAATCTACAAAGGTATTTTGATTAATTGACTTATAAAACTATTTGGATCCTGAGATCTGAAGTTTCACATCATTATTAAAAAAAAAGAGAAATTCATAAATTCAAAATGAGTTCAAACTTTTTTTTCTGGTAGAAAAAAGAATGCTTATTTAGATAAATATGATGTTTTATTGTCCTTAATTAAATGCTTGAGTTAATATAAAGAAATTTGAGGAAGAATAGTAGTAGATTATGGAAACATTTGATTCAATCTCTATAATAGAAATATTGAATTTACAAAGTTGGTTTACCTCTAACTATTCTAGGCACAGAATATCCATGTATAAGGATATAATAGAAAATATTATAAGGTATAGTTAGCAAGTTATGAATTACAGATGTTACTCAATTTACAACAGAGTTAAATCCTGATAAACCCCTTGTGAATTGAAAATATAATAAGTGGAAAATATTGTAGGTTGAAAATACATTTAATATATCTAATCTACCAAACATCATAGCTTATCACCTACCTTAAACATGCTCATAGCACATACTTAGCCTACAGTTGGGCAAAATCATCATTCAATTCACTGAATACTGTACAGAAAGTGACAAACAGTGTGGGTACTCAATAACGATTTCTACTGAATGCATATCAGAAAATTATAAGTCAAATCATTGTAACTCATGGACCATTTGTATTTGATATAAATATAGAATATAATGGGTAGCATGCAGAGTCACTAATAATACAAAAAAACAGGGTTATATGTAACAGGGCCTTAATATGTCATGATAATATGAATGAATTTTGTTCTTGACAGAAAAAAATGAAAAGCTTTTGAAGGCTTTTAAAGAGAGAAGCACTATAACTGATATAAATGCTAACATAATCATTTTGGTAATTGAAGACATTAGAAAGAAATTAAACAAAAAATGAGATATTAATTGAGAAGTTTTTGCAACGAGTATGAGTGTAGAGTTATAAGGTTTTGAAATAAGAATAGTAGAAAAATAAAGAAAAGGTAACACTTAAGAAAAGGTAAAATACAATCCACGTATCTTTCAGACTAATTTCTTATAAGAATTGAGGGAGAAATCTACAATGACTCAACTTTCTGCCTTGAGAAACTAGGTCGGTGATCAGACTAGGCAAAGATTGTAGAAATATACAGCAGTCAGTCTTATGAGCTAAGGGGGAAAATATGTGCTGAAGATTGAGTGGACAGTCATTAACATATTTGTAGTTGGGAAAAGTAATTGGAAAGAATGAAATTATCTAGCAAAAGGATGTAAAATGAAAAGGAGCTGCATTCATAAAGGAAGAGAAAGAGGAGGTTGTGAAAGAAACTGGAAATCACCACCTTGTTTTCCTTAGAGGTTGAACTGATTTGCACCAACAGTGTGGAAGCATTTCCTTTTCTCCACAACCTCACCAGCATCTGTTATTTTTTTTGTTTATTAATGATGGTCATTCTTACTGGAGTTAGGTGGCATCTCGGTGTGATTTTGATTTGTATTTTTCTGATGATTAGTGAGGCTGATCATTTTCATGTGTCTGTTGGCTATTCATATGTCTTCTTTCGAGAAGTCTCTATTCATGTCTTTTGCCCACTTTTTAATGGGGCTGTCCCCCCCCCCCCCCGTTGGCATGTTTGAGTTCTTTGTAGATCCTGGATGTTAGACCTTTGTCAGATATGCAGTTGGCAAATTTTTTTTCCCATTCTGTGGGTTGACCTTCCATACCACCCCACAATCTCCCTTCTGGAAATATACCTGGAGTAACTTAAATCACTCTACAAAAAAGATACCTACATATTCATGTCTATTGCAACACTATATACAATAGCAAATACATGGAACCAAGCTGCCCATTGAAACTGGACTAGATTTTTTAAAATGTGTACATCTACACGATGAAATATTATATAGTCATAAAAAGAACAAAATTATAGACTTCTCAGCAACTTGGATGGATCTAGAGTCTATCATACTCAGTGATTTATCACAGAAACAAAGAACTAAGTACCACATGTTCTCACTCATAAATGGACCTTGAACAAATGTTCAAGTACCATAATACTACATGAAAGGAATTGGCAGTAGCCAGAAACTGCCAGGGGAGGGGGGAGCACATAACATCAGTAAGAGTATCTGATCTCAAACCAGGCGAAGTGAGGATGAAAAGGAGCTCCAAACTTTACCTGTATGATGATCACTTGTATACCTAATCCTGAATTGTACCCCACATCTTTAAAATAAAATACAATAAAAGAAAAAAGAAAGAAATTGGGAAGCAAAGAAAAAAAACTAGGAGGAAGTGATGTGTCCAATTTTACACATAGGCCAAATAAGGTGAGTTTGAAAAATTTCCATTGGTTTTAAGAAGTTGAACTTGGCAAGAATAGTTTCACCAGAGATTGTAGAGGATTGAAGTGTTAAGTGAGGAAGCTGGGACAATAGGTGTAAGCTTTTCTACCAAACATAAACTATAGTGTAGGAGTTTAAAATATGAGCCTTGGAGGCAGATTGCTTATGTTTAGAGCTCAACTCTGCCTTTTGCTAGCTTTGTGACTTTGAGCAAGTTATATGACTGACTGTGCCTCAGTTATCTATAAAAAAGTCGTACTGTAGTACCTAATTAAGAGAACCACATGGAGTGATGCATATAGAATATTTAGAACGACAGTGCCTGATAATAGTAAATACTCAGTAAACATTCGAGATATTATTAAGTAACTTGGTTGAAAACTATATAAGAGGCCAGACGTGGTGGCTCAAGCCTGTAATACCAGCACTTTGGGAGGCCAAGACGAGAGGATTGCCTGAGCCTGCAGTTTCAAGACCAGCCTGAGCAATGTGGTGAGACCTCGTCTCTACAATAAATCAAAAGATTAGCTGGTCATGGTAGCACACACCTGTAATTCCGACTACTTGGATGGCTAAGGTGGAAGTATCGCCTGAGCCCAGCAGGTCGAGGCTGCGGTGGCCAGGAGCGTGCCACCAGCCTGGGCGACAGAGTGAGACTCCAACTCAAAAAAAAAAAAAAAAAAGAAAGAAAGAAAATAAAACTATACAAGAATTTAGAATGATAAATGGAGTCAAGTAGGAAAAAAATATTTGATTCTTTTTTTTTAGTGTTTTGTTGTTGCTGCTGCTCTCATTAAGTTGGGAGAGACTTAACGTAAAATTAGAAAAAAGAGGGTAGAGACAGAAAAAAGATAGATGATTAATGAGGAACCTTGAGTTGGCAGAAGGAGGTGGTATCCGTTGCTGAGCTAAAACTTATCTTGAAAAAATAGCAAGAATATCCTTTTACTAAGATGGGAAGGAGAGAGAAATGGATGAAATAAGAAGGAAACATACTTGAATATGGATAGATAGGAAACTAAACATCGTATGTAGCAGGTTCTATTTTTCATATAGTACAATGGAAGGAACAACAGTAGCCAGGATACTTAATTTTACCTGCAAATGTTAGCAAACAAAAATTATCAGAGCAGTTTTCTATAAAATTAAGGAATTCAAGAAAAATGAAGAGTAGGTTAAAGCTGTCAGGTGAAAAAACTGGCTTAGCTAAGTGCCTTGATCTTTTTTGTAGCATTCTGTGATAGAAGACAATGAAGCAGTAACTTGTTTATTTGTTTAACCATCAGGGAAACATCACATATCAAATATACAGACCCATACACATTTGAGAGCTTTCTAATTTACCCTGGTTGATGAAAGCCTCTTGCTAAATGCTTCTCTGCCTTCATTTCAGCAATTTTGCATGTGTTCTCTAAGTTTTATTTAATCATTTTTTATGCTCCCTCCTAAAGTATCTAAATTTTGCTCTTTTGCTTCTGATTATCTTTAGTCCAGTAAAGATCTTAAAATCTTGTTTATCTTTTTCTAATGGCTTATATGAATTCTGGAATATCTACCTTTTTAAAAATTTCACCTATAGATGTTTTTCTGTAGTTGACCATTATTTTATAGCAATGAAGGAGATAAATGGCCTCCATAATTATTATGTATACACTTTGCTCTCTTCAAGGAAAGCATAAGGTTTCATTCTGAGGTTACATACACCTACAGTCATTTCTACAAAAAGAGAGAGGAAACTTGAGGCAGTACTATCAGACATATTAATAATATACCAAAATATTTTAATTCCTCTGGTTTAACTAAGTTATATTATCCCTGCTAATTTGGCAAAATCTTTGAAATAGAGTACATTATTTTTTATCTTTTGATATGCCTTGAAAGAAATCTTAAGCAACTGTTAGAAAACTAAAACAGCCCTGTGAAGAGCTGCATTCAAGGTGAGAAAACAATTTTTAACACCTTGAATGCATTAATATTTTGATAGCAACTTTATAGAGGCAGCTAAGGAAGATACCCTTGTCTTCACAAAGAATTCTAGAAGGGAAAAAAGACCAGACTATAAAAACAAGGCTGTTTATACATAAAAGTATAGAAAAGACATTTCAAAGGCTATGCAAGCAAGTTTTTGGGTGGTCTCCAAAGTAGCAGTTTTTTCCCCTTTATTTTAAAGATGTGGGGTACAATTCAGGGTTAGTGATACAAATGTTCATTATGCAGGTAGCCTTGTTGATGAAGTGTGCCCCTCTCCCCTGGCAGTTTCCCTCAACTGCCAATCCTGCCCTCTCTCCCCTGGCAGTTTCCCTCAACTGCCAATCCTGCCCTCTCTCCCCTGGCAGTTTCCCTACTGCCAATCCCTTTCTTATAGTCTTATGATAATTGTTCAAGGTCCTTTTATGATTGAGGACATATGGTACTCTGTTCTTAGTTTCTGTGACGGATTACTGAGTATGATAGACTCTAAATCCATCCAAGTTGCTGCCAAGTCCATATGTTTGTCCTTCTTTATGGCTACATAAAATTCCATTGTGTATATGTACCACATTTCTTTTTTATCCAGTCCAACTTCAATGGGCAGCATGGTTAGTTCCATGTTTTTGCTATTGTGAATAGGGTTGCAACAAACATGCATGTGCAGGTATCTTTTTAGTAGAATGACTTGAGTTCCTCCGGGTATGTTTCCAATAGGGGGATTGCTGGGTCATATGGAAGGTCAATTTCTGGTTCTTTCAGAAATTGTCACACTGTCTTCCAAAGAGACTGTGCTAGCTTGCCTTCCTACCAAAAGTGTAGAAGTGTTCCTTTTTCTCCACATCCTCGCCAGCATCTGTTGTTGTTTGTTTTATTAATGATAACCATTCTTACTGGGGTTAGATGGTATCTCAATGTGGTTTTTGTTTTCTTTTGGTTTTTTTTTCCATTTTTTATTGTTAAGATGTGGGGTACAATTCAGGGTTAGGTATACAAATGTTCATGACCCTGTTGATGAGGTGTGCCTCTCCTTCCCCTGGCAGTTTCCCTCAACTGCCAATCCTACCCCCTCCCCCTGGCAGTTTCCCACTACTGCCAATCCCTTTCCCATAGTATCACGATAACTGTTCAAGGTCCGCTTGTGAGTGAGAACATATGGGACTCTGTTCTTTGTTTCTGTGATAGATCACTGAGTGTGATAGACTCTAAATCCATGCAAGTTGTTGTGAAGTCCATATGTTTGTCCTTCTTAATGGCTGCATAATATTCCATTGTGTATATGTACCACATTTTTTTTTTATCCAGTCCAGCTTCGATGGGCAGCATGGTTGGTTCCATGTTTTTGCTATTGTGAATACGGCTGCAACAAACATACGTGTGCAGGTATCTTTTTCTTAACACTTGATTTATAGTCTTAAACTACTTTAATTTTAAATTATACATGAAGGTACAAAGAGGAGTTATAGAGCCTGTTTTGCTCTGTGACATCTGTTCAAACACCAAACTGTCTCTGACAGGTCTTGAAGGAAGTCAGAGGAACAAATGATGCCCCTGAGCAAATGCAATTTTCCTCTGAATGAACTGAGACAGGGCTAGAGCCACCAAGAGGATCTTAGACCTAGCCTGACCCACTTTATCTTTTGCATTAAAGAAAGAGAGGGTTGGTGACATCAGGGACTTGCCCACAGTCATGTGACTTGCTCAGGGTCACACAGATAGACTAGTGTCAGGGTCAAGACTGAAAGCCTGGTCTAACTCTAGGATAATATATTTTTCACCACAGCACACATGGTTCAACCAGAGCCCAAAGTCCCCTTTCTCACCTCCACTCCCAAAGAGCAGATTTGTCACATTCTGCATTTTGCAAACTGCTTTTGAATAACCAGAGTCCATGATTCTATCATCCTCAGCTTACAGAGCTGGGCAGTGTTGTTTCCTTCTCATTACAGGGTGTCAGGGTAGAGGGGGTGGCTGATGACATCACCACAGACCACGCAGTGAGTCAGGGACTGAGCCAACTCCCCAGCTCCCAGATCCTGATTTTTCTTTTTGTTTCTGAGTCAGCTGAGTTGGTCAGCTCCCATACTATAAACACAACATAGAGCAGGAAAACAATGAGGATGCTTATTTAGAAAAGACTTGCTTCCCTGCTGAGTGTCACTACAAGTCTCTTTTTAGGCATTTGAACAGTCCATTCCTGCAGTTGGCTACTGGAAACACAAGCAAGAGGATGACTGAAACAGTCCCCTTAGAGAGTCTTGCTTCACTCTTCATTGACATCAATGATTCCACCAAAGTCTCAGGTGACAGTGTAAGTGAGCAACAGAGCTGATGTGGAGGCCTCAGGCAAAGGTCCAAGGCATAGGACGACTTAGCTAGATGTGTCTTTATTAGATCATGCCACATAAGATCCCACAGAAATAAGCTCACCTGTGCCCCAGAAGGGAAGCTGCCATCTTCCCCAACACAATCAATCAACCCTCAAGCTCTCAAGAGGAAAATCCACAGAGGGGAAAATCTACCTCTCTTCACTCTTCTTTTGGGGCAGTGCTTCTCAAACTGTAATGAGAGATCTAGGCCTCATTCCCACAGGAAAGCAGGTCTTGGGGAGGATGGGAGGCCTGGGCATCTGCATTTCAAACAAGCACCCTAGGACCAGAGTTCTCCATTATTACTGCTGCCACTGAGTGGCCCCTGAAGAGCACTGTTCTCACTCATATGTCTTTCCTTCCATACAAAGCTAGAACATTTCAACAAGACTGTGCGAAAGGCCAAGGAATGAAAAGAAAGTAAATCAGCAGAGAATAGCTTGCTTCCAAGAGATAGTTCTCTCATCTTCTGTGTGTGGTCTCCTATAGGTCTCTCTTCCCAGCTGGACTCCAGGCAGTCCATGAAAGAGGACGTGTTTTACCACCATGGTGGAAATGCCTTCACGTATTTGAAGACACCTTGAAGTCCAGACCCAGGATAGCTTAGGAGGATTCAAGAGTTCCCTTCCTGGTCTTCCAGCTTACCTTCTGATGTTCACTTTCCTGTCTGTAAAACCACCCATCTCTTTCCGCAGCAATTGATTCTGAAAAAAATCTAAATTTGTCATGGAACATGATGTAGTCCCCTAAAATGTCACATCTGGATAAGCGTCATGGAACATGATGCAGTCCCCTAAAATGTCACATCTGGATAAGCGTCAATTCCAGAAAACAAAAATAGGAAGGAATTCAGGAGAGTCGGGTAGTGGAAGGATCAGTTCCTCTCAACTCACTCCCAGCTGAGCTTGGTGATAAGATCTTAGTGATTCGAGAGGCAGCAGTTTGTAACCAGTCCAGGTTTGGTATTTCAGTTTAGTCATTTGTTCATTCCACTAGTATCTTTTGATCACCTACTATGTGCTAGATCCCATGCTAGGCATTATAAATGCCGTAAAACAACGAACAAGACAGACTCCTGCCCCTGACTTCACAGCACTTATAGTCTAGCAGGGAAGACAACTAAGACAACCAAACATCTCCTCAGATGGTCAACAGGCCACACCTGGGCCTGCACAGCATAGTAAACATCATGGCATTTTCTATAAAAATCTAGATTTCTAGAATGACAGAAAAATGGCAAAAGTAGGTGTGTATTCTCAAATGGCAACACGTGTCTAGACCTGAGAAATGGCTGTTCATTTAAAGGAACGTGCACTCTCCAATTTACCACCCTTGGAATTGTCTCACGTAGGCCAGTTGAACATATTTGAGTTGAAGACTCTTGTGTAGAACCGTATAGAAGAGGACCTAACCTGCTCTGGAGACATGAAGGATGAAGAGGGGTTTCCCAGGTGATGAGGGGCAAAGAGGGGAGTCTGTTGGGAAAGTGAGGCAGAGAAAACGGCAGATACAAAGGCCCAGAGGTGAGTCTGAGAGCAAGGAGAAAGTGTGTTTGAGAAAGGTAGAATTTGATCACAGCTGGAGCTCTAGGCAAGAGGTGAGAGAAGGAGCTGGAAATGCAGGCAGGGGATAGGTCACATTAAAATAGTGGACATTACCCACATTACTCAGAGGAAGACACTGACGGGTTCCAACCAGGTAATGACCCCATCTGACTGGTTTTGGAAGACTTCCCAGGCCACTGTGTGGAGAGCAGATTAGAGGGATGAGATTGACATGGGAGCAAGATTTCGGGATATTTATAAGCAGTCTCCCGGCACAGAGGCCCTTCAGAAATGCTGAAGGATTGTGCCCTATCTTTTCTTCCTCTGAGCCTCTACACCTATGGTATAGCAGAATCCCAGGCACAGAGCAGGGGCTCAGGGAAGGATTCTCACTTAAATCTCAGGCAGAAACAATGACAGAAACGTCTCAGTCCAGAGGTCATCTGGCTTTGCACAAAGTGAATGCTCTGGAACTGCACAGAAATGTAACCTTGTCTTCTTGACCCTCTCAGAAGGGTAAACTTTTTAGAAATAAAAAAATGAAGCCATTCCAAAGCTATTGACCTTCTTTGCCAGCTATTCAACTCATCTTTGATTTGGGTGACAGTCACGTTTGTCTCAGACATGACTTTCCTGAGAGAGAGCTGCCAAGTCTCCCTCTGACGTCCATCAAGTTTAAAGAAAAGGCATGAAAATGCTGCAGGCTAATGAAAGGAGAAAGGTGCATATGCAAATGTGCAAATAATGCAGAAAAGTGATACAAACAGCTAGGAAAAGGTCACATGTTCTCTATCTGATAATGGAGGAGGGAGACTATTTTCAAGAAAATTTTTTGATTTTCAGCCTGACACGACAGATTGGTCTGGAGGTGTAAATCCATTAAAGTCAAATGAATTGAGAGAGAGGAGATCCTGTTCGCTTCAGAACTGCAGCTCCCCGAATCCCCACCTCCACCAAATTCTCAAACTCCAGCGTGGGAGAAACCCATTAGAACTTAACTGTATGATGCTAAAGTGGTTTGCTTAGATTTTGTCTACTGGAATATTTAGTTTGGGTAAAATTCAAGTTCTCTGTGGCAGTCAGGGGAATGACAATAGATGGAACAAGAAAGGAGTTTTATAGATGAACTCAAATTCCAAGTGGAATGTTTCACTCGTTTAATTATTTGACTCTCCCTCATCCATACTATACTCCCTTTTATCTAATCTTGGGTCATCTGTTTTTTTATTCTAGGATCTCAAAGCCCTTTTCAAGCAGATGTTTTTCTACTCAAATTATTGCAAAGACAAAGTTAGTGGCGGTTAGCCAAATTAAGACATCCACTTACCTATTAGGAGTGAGTGGTAAAGGTTGGGACTTAAAGCATAGAGTTTCCAGTTGATTTGATGTGTATGCAGCTAAATAGTATCCTTCCAGAACCCCTACCCATCCAATGGTCCAGAGTGTCTAAAAGGCCATCGCTTTTGGTCATACCCAGGTATTATCACAACAGAAAAGAGACAAGTTGCCAGGAAGTATAGGGTGGTCTACAAATCAAGTAGTACCTGGCTTGGTTCTGATGTTTATTCTGTTAGCTGAAGACCTCTCATTATAGTCCTAACACCTCAGCACCCATATTATTTGCTTTAAGCCAACCAAGTGAATCCTGGAGATATCAGTAAAGCCCCCACAGAAACCTCTTTCTCTAATTTTCATTCAATAAATATGCATGGAGCTTCTGCTTATAACAGGGGATGGCTGATCTGGGCACTGGCAATTCCTTGTTCACCCAGAGTTTGCATTTTAGCATGGGAGAAATAGACAACAAACAGATAACAACATAGTAAGTAGTACTGCTTATTATACAGTGACAAGTGCCAAATATGATGAACAAAGCATAAGAATAAAATATAACGGACCAGGAGTCATCAGAAAAGTACTCTCTGAGCAAGCTGACACTTCAGCACAGGAAAAAGGGAGCAAAGGAGCAAGCCACACAGAGTCTGGTGGAAGAGTGCTCTGAGGATAAGAAACAGCAAGGACAAAAGTCTTGAAAGAAAGATTCATGTAACTGCTGTCATTCTGTTATAGTCTGTGTTCCACAGGCACAGCAGAAAACAGCACTGCCTCTTCTTTCTTTCCCCCCCCTCCTTTATTTTCCCTACTCCTCCTCACTCCCTTTCTCTCTCCCTTTTTTCTTCCTTCCTCCCTCCAAACCTTTGCTTACTGAGTCAGCCTCTCCAACCACTTTGCTCTGGGGAAAGTGTGCTAAAGATGATAAACCTCAAATCCTTTTGTGGCAGGACAAGTTTTCCTTTCCTGATGACTCCTGAGGATAAGACTGTAAGGTTGAGAGAGAAGCAGACAAATAAGGTTTATTGCTTTTCTCTTAGGAACTGTGTTTCCAGGGACTCTCCCAGTTCAGGATCTGAAGAAGCATGTTCACATCCCCTATGGAGTGGTGTGACTGCTGGATCACACTGGAGATCAGATCAGAGAAGAGGCAGGGCCTGGGAAGTGAGCTGGTCATGAAAGGACTTAAGAGGGCCAAGAGACTGTGTGTGTGTGTGTGTGTGTGTCTCTGTGTGTATGTGTGTGTGTGTGTGTGTGTGTACTGGGAAAGAGGTTAGTGACAGAAAGATAGTGCAGGCAGAATGAGCTCTACTGACTGAGGGCTTAACCACAGGGGAGTACTTCAGAGTCTACGGTTAAGTTTGTATGTCCATGGATGGATCTGGGGACAAGACAGATGGAATAGAAAAGCCATCTTTGAACCTCCACCACCCCTCCCAACGTTATACCAACCCCTACACCAATCTCTTGTCAACTCAGTAATGGTAAGTTTATATCCCTCGAACCCAAAGAATTGAATTCAAAATTTTAGAATTCTTTGTGCTTGCTTGACTCATTGTAACCGTTTTTTATTACTGATAGTACCACCCCTTTTTTCAGTCTTAAAGAACATAGTGCATGGGTTGCACTCTTTAAAAACACTTCAGTTTACACATAAGCAAATAAATCCAGAAGTGGCATCCTTGTTTTTCCAGAATAAAATGTGATGAGGCTCTTTGTTATACTTCTTCTCTCTCTACTTTTTTCTACTTTTCTTCACCTGCAAAAATCCCGTATCTTTTCTTAAATGCACTTATAACTCAGCATTTGTTACTTAAACATGCAACACCATTGTCATTTCTTAATACTAGCCTAAACAATATCTCTATCTATTTGATTGAATGGGTATTAAAAGCATCAACTAAGTTTTATTCAATATCTTTACAACTTAACTGCCAGTTCTGCATTCTTATTTTACCTATCAGTTTCTTAGTCATCAGCTCTCACACACAAAATCCTTGTATTCATTCGAGCATTGAGAGATAGCATGGATTATTCTGAGGGACATCTGTGTGGTACTTACAGCTAGGGTCTCTCCTGCAGTGTATAAACTGATAACACAGAATTATCAGGCCAAGCCTTGAGTAATCCTTTGTTAATCCTGGACATAGAGCATCCGTGCATTGCCAGATTACATGAGACAGAATCATTACATGGTGAATGTCAGGACATCCCACCTAAATCTGGCATATTTGGAATGCTCACAATTTCTCTTATTTGCTTGCTGTCAGTGAAAGAGCTATCTCTCACCTGAAATGACCCTTATCTGCATGAGCACTGATTATTACCTTTCAATTTTATCTTTACTAGGTTAAATTACCCCTGCTCTGGCCATTTTATCTCCCAACCATTTATTGACCTTGAACACCTCCCCCCTGGGCCTTCCACATTGAATTCCATGTGCAATGATCCACAGTCTACTGCTACTCTACAATTCTGTCCTCTAGACAATAGGATGCAGGTCAGTTTATCACGTAGACACCTGGACCATGTGCCAAGAACCTCAGAGGCAAGTGGACACGTAGGTGATCAACTTACTGTGCTTGACCCAAGCCCTGAATGACTGAGGCAGTTTGGGAGAATTCTTCCATATTTGTGTGAGAGGATGTGACTGCCTCCACAGAGGGAGCAGGGCCCCTTCCCTGGAAAACACATAAGATTCTTGTGATGGTTTTCTTGTTCGACTTGCTCATGCTCTGCCACTGCCCATCCTCCACACCAGATGCCTTGCTATATCTACTCCAGTTGGGAATGGTTTTGTATAATGACTGACGTTACATAAGTAACCTATTGCATATGTAAACCATGTAGGGGTCTACAAGAAATGGGAAGTATCAGGCTTAAGATATGGGCGAACAATGCAGATTAAGAAAACTCTGAAATGGAAGAGAAACTGGTTGATTTCACTCTCACTTCCAAGGAGCTCCAATGCATTCCATCAAACAATTCTCTCAGAACTTCACCAAGCTGACTAAAGCCCCATCAAGTCTAACTAGCTAGCTGTCCCCTTTACAACCGGAAACCCCTGGATATAAAGTTTATATGAAGATATGAAGCCCAGCTGTTCTCAGACAAGCTCTTTCAAGACCACTCTAACCCCAGGGTCCATTGTGAATTCAACCTAACCCTCTTGGGTACAACAATAAGATCCAAGATAGGGTGAACAACTGGTGTGCCCAAACTGAGGAGGTTTCAAAGATGCAAGCTTTTTCAGCATCAAAATTGGTAAAGTTCTGGACAGATCAGGGTGAAATAATCACCCTATCTAAGTACGTTACTAGCAAGTTTAGGCACCATCTCTCCATTCCCAGTGCTAGAGAGACGCTTTACTCTGCTATAGATATGGAAAATCATGATACTATATACACTCTGCTGCTTACTTAAATTAAAAAATTGAGATATCTTCTGCAAATACTTGGAACTCAATCAGTGACATTCAAATTTAGCTTTAAGTGATAAAACTTTATGTAATTATGACAACCATCTCTAAAATAAGTGATTAAGTGCTTCAATTAGAAAAGGAATGATCTGAAAACAAATATCTCAGAAATCATAAACATTCTGCAAGATATTTGCCCAATTAGAAGCTCTTTTGAGTCTTGTTTTTACTTTTTTGCCAGCAAGGGTTGCTTAGCAACAGTCAGCCGTCTCTTTTCTCACATCAGTCTCTTTTTCTCTCCCACCTTTGCTACTGGGGACTAAAGGGAAGGAAAACAACTGCTCTGAAATGGTCTCCTCTTCTCCGATCATAAACAGAAGAATGAGGGTTTCTAAACGTAGCAGTCCCTAATGTTTATACCAAGGTCTGCACAGTCTGAAGGATGTGTTCCTGAAAGAAGCTGAATTCTGAGGGTGCCTTAAGGCATTAAAACCCATATAAGAGTACAAGGGGTTAATGAGCCAACTGCCCTGGAAGGAACATTGTTTAATTGGTCTGGCGTCTTTGTGCACCAGTATCTTGATCCAGTTATCAGCTGGTGGAAGAGGATAAAAATTAATACTGTTGAGGACTAACTTTGTGCCATGCCTTGACTAGGTGCTGATTTTTTTATTAGTTGGAGTCTCACTCTGTCACTCAGGCTAGAGGGCAGTGGCACACTCATGGCCACTGCAGCCTCAACCTGCTGGGCTCAGGAAACCCTTCCACCTCAGCCTTCCAAGTAGCTGGAATTACAGGCATGCACCACCACGCTGGCTAATTTTTTTTATTTATTGCAGAGATGAGGTCTTGCCAAGTTGCCTAGGCTGGTCTCAAACCTGTGGGCTCAGGCAATCCTCTTGTCTTGGCCTCCCAAAGTGCTGGGATTATAGGCATGAGCCACCGCACCTGGCCAGGTGCTGATTTAATTGAGCACTTATAACTGAACTTGGCCTGGCTGAGAGGAGTTTGGGGTCTTTTGTTTGGGGGAAATGAAGAAAGTAGTTAGGAAGGAGATGGAGATCAAATACAACTCCAAGAGCAGAGGCCTCAGAAGGACCTGGCTTCATGGAGCCCAGAGCCATACCCCTGTCATCCTTGGGGACCTCAGCAGTGAGATCAAACCTATTTTTCCCTTAGTTTTCTACCTTCACACAGCTCCACTGTTCTCACTGGCTGCTCTTCTACTTGTATGGCTTATTGAGCCTCCTTTTGCTCCCTCTTCCTGGCCAATATCCTTACCCTAACCGCATATCTCAGCTTATTCAGAACTCAGAGCAGCTGCTCCTACATATCTGACTTGCTCAGAGAAACTTGTCTACCTCAGGGACTCTCCCTGTGTTTCTTTCAGCTGTAGCTTTTCTTGAAAATTTTATGGTTGCCCTAGACTTTTAGCGTCAAATATCCAAGAGTGAACTGTCCATTCTAAGCAATGTCATAGGCCAATGACCAACTATAAACTAGTGATGTATAGATCAAGCACCCAACCCTGGCCTAATCAACCAATACCAGGGTGAAGGAAAAACTGTGGGTTGAATTGTGTCCTCTGGCCATTTTTTAAAGTCAGCAAAGACCTTCCAGGGAAGAAGTTTCTGGGACTGACTGCCGGCTCCAGCCTCTGCTTCACCCCTGCAGCAGCTGGCCAGACACTGGCAGCAAGGGCCACAGAGGGAGCACAGCAAGGGAGCCAGAGGCAGAGTCCCACTGGAGAAGAGGAAACAGGCACCCTGCCACCATCTTGAAAACTGGGCAGGGAAATGCTCTAGCACTCCCACCAAGAAGCAACAGACACAATCTCTGTGACCAGCGGGTTAACTATTCTAGAGTCGATCATGACCCAGAGGGAATATCCTGAAAACACAAACTTCAGAGAGACAGGACAAGTGCAGAGTCTCAGGCACCCCACCCCCTACCCTGATTCATCCATGGGACAAAGAGTGCAACCAGAAAAGGATGAGAAAGACCCCCAAAGAAATCAATGGTGAATCCTGGGCTGACCCAACCCCTCCTCCCCAGCAATCCTCTGAACATCAGACTCACACTGCTGGGTTTGACTGAGAGGGATGAACCCAGGTGAAGCCTGGATGTCAGTTGTGATAGGAGTCTACACCAGGATAAGCCTGGCTGGGGCGCCCTCAGTCAGCACCTGGGAAGGAGACAATCCTGCACCTCCCCTCCAGCTGTGATCCCCCAACCATACGACTGGGAAGGGAATCCTGATGCCCCACCCACCCTTGCCACCCCCCCCTTGCCACCCCCCCCCCCCAGGCTGTGTGCTGGGGAGATTATGTATAAGGTTATAGCCCTGCAGGAGATAGCAGACAGGCTTGCTTGTGAGCACTTGAGAGGAACAATTACTGAACCTGCCACCAGAAGGCACTTAGTGCCAAGAAATTTTTAAATTTTTTTTCTTTTTTCTTTGTATGTAAATGTGTATGTGAGGGTTTGATTGGTATTCCCTCTCCCCTTTTTTCTTCTTTTTTCTGTTTTCTTTTTATGTGTAGATGTGAATGATTGAGTCTTCATCTTTCAGTATTTCTTTTTTGTTCTTCTCTTGTTTTAGTTTAATGTGTGTGAATGTGTGTGAGGATTCGATTTGCATTCTCCCTCTTTTTTTCTTCTTTTGTTTTTTTGTTGAGTGTGCATGTGTGTGTATGTACGTGTTCAGTCTTCCTGTTTTCTGTTTTTTTGTTATTGTTTTTTCTGTTTGTTAGGTTTTAGTTTTGTGTGTGTGTTTCATTGTTTTTTGCTTTTGTTTTTAAATTTTTATTACATTTTACTATCTTTGTCCATTCTATTTCAGTCTACTGTTCTCTGTTCTTCTCACTGCTATTACTTTTTCTTGAACTCAGAGGTACACACATACCCATTGCATCATCATGTAGAGTGGTGGTGGGGAGTGGGTCTCAGGGAGGCCATACCTCAGTCAGTGAACACTGTGATTTGCAAACAGTTTCTGAATCCTAGCTCCCCATCCTCTGCCTTATTCAGCCTCAAAACTACAAGAGACAGAAAGGCTTCCCATCTCTAGCCCTGTTTCAAAATAGAACAAACTCAGAGCCCTGATCAGGGAAGAATAGAGAACAGAGCAAACATCAGAAGTGAAAGCTCTGCACACTCCCAATGAATAATGGAACTAAAGAGAAAATAAAGAGAAAAAAATGAAATGAGGAAAAATCAACAGAGGAACACAGGTAATTCCCAATGTACCATGAAGACAATGTCTGAAATATTAGACCTCAAAGCCCCAAAATGGAAATCACCAGCAACTGTCCCTGGAATACAACAGAAATTAGGGAATGGATGGAAAAGGTGAATAAGCCTCAAGGAAGACAAGATGCAACACTGAAAGAGCTTGTAACAGAGATTTTGGCCACAAAAAGCTTTATCCAGGAAATAAATAACAAAATGACAAGCATGGAAAACAGAACTAATCAAGTAGAAGAATCTCAAAGCTTGGAGACCAAAACATGAAATTAACTACATCTGTAAAAAACAGAAAGAAAATTCAGAAAGAAAAAATCCTCCAAGACATGTATGATAATATCAAGAGGCCAAATTTATGACTGATTGGTATTCAGTAAGAAGTAAGGGAAACAGAGAACACCTTGAAGCAAGTATATTCCAGGAGGCTATCCAAGAAAACTTTTCCCATCTCACCAAGATGTGACCATCAAAACATAAGAGATAAAGAGAAATCCTGCAAGACATCAAATGAGAAGACCAGCCACTAAACACATAATAATTCCCCTATACAAAGTCGATACAAAAGAAAAAAAATCCCAAAGGCAGCAAGAGAGAAAGGTCAAACTACCTACCAGGGAATACCAATTAAAATAGCAGCAGACCTATTGGCAGAAACACTACAAGCTAGAAGGAACTGGAGTCCAATTTTCAAACTCCTCAAAGATAAACAATTTCAATCAAGAATTTCCCACCTAGCCAAGCTCAGCTTCACCAAGATGGAGAATTAAAATCCTTCCCAGGCACCCAATCCCTAAGAGATTATGCAACTCCCAGACCAGCTCTACAGGAGATGCTTAAAAAGATATTAAGCACAAAAGAAAGAAGAAAAGAATGACTACACACTTCCCAAGAGAATAGGGGAACACAGACTTAACAGAGAAAATATTGCAACTGTAAACATGAAAACACACACATACATCAACTCAAAAGTTAAAATAAACAAAGAAAAAACTTTATAAGAACCTCATGGCAGGGATAAAACTCACATTTCAATAATCAACTTGAATGTGAATGGACTAAATGCACCACTGAAAAGACAAAGAATGACAAACTGGGTTAAAAAAATGACCCAATAATTTGCTGAACCCAGGAAAGACATCTACCCACAAGGGATGCCCACAGACTCAAAGTTAAAGGATGGAAAATGAATCTCCAGGCCAAGGGATCACAAAAGAAGGCAGGAGACACAATCTTAATATCAGACAAAACAACAACCTTTAAGTTATAAGTTATCAAAAACTAAAAAAGATAAGAAAGGAAACTACATAATAATAAAAATTTCAATCCATCAACAATAACTATCCATCCTAAACATATATATACCCAACGCAGGAGCACAAGTATTTATAAGGCAACTACTAGGTAAACTAAAAAAAAGATATTGACTCTAACACTATCATAGCTGGGAACTTAACTCCACTAACAGTCCTAGATAGATCATCAAGGCAAAAAATCAGCAAGGAGATCTGAAACCTCAACTTGATGCTTGACCAAATGGACTTAATAAATACCTACAGAACAATCCACCCAACAACCACAGAATATACATACAATCTATTCATAACCACATGGAACATACTTCAAGATAGATCACATCCTCATCCATAAACCAAGCATAAACAATTTTCATAAGATTGAAATATGCCATGCACCTTCTCAGACCACAGTGGAATAAAACTAAATATCAACACCAACAAGTTCCCCCCAAACCAACAAAGACATGTACATTAAACAGCATAATGCTGAATGACTCCTGGGTCAACACAGAAATCAAAACAGAAATTAAAAGATTCCTGGAAACAAATGAAAATGAAGAAACATCTTACAAAAACCTCTGGAGTACCATGAAAACAGTAATAAGAGGGAAATTCATATCTCTATGAACACACATCAAGAAAATAGAAAGATCACAAGTTAACAACCTAACAAACCACCTGAGGGAACTGGAAATGAAAAACCACTAAAACCCTAACTTCAGCAGAAGAATCCAAATTACCAAAGTAAAAGTCCAAATATAGGGCATAGAAGACAAAAAATAGCATACAAAAAAATCAATGAAACAAAAAGCTAGTTCTTTGAAAGAATAAACAGGGTTGATTGACCCCTAGCCAGAATGACCAAGAAAAAGGGAGAAAAAGGTCAAATAAACACAACTCAGAAATGCAAAAGATCAAATCACAACCGACCCTGAAGAAATACAAAAGATTGTCAGGGATTACTATGCACACCTGTATAGAAATAAACTCGATAACCTAAATGAAATGGAGGACTTTCTGACATCACACAACCTCCCAAGGTTGAAACAAGAAGACATTGAGACATTAAATAGACCAATAACAACCCACAAACTTGACTCTATCATAAGAAAAACACCTTAAAAAAAAAAAAAAAAGCCCTGGACCAGATGGCTTCCCAATGGAATACTCCAAAACATACGAGGAGGATCTGATACCAATCCTATTGAAAGTACTCCAGGCAATTGTGAAAGATGGAACTCTCCCCAAATCACTTTATGAAGCTAACATTACACTGATGCTCAAACCAGGCAAAGATCCAACAAAAAAAGAAAACTACAGAACCAAATCCCTGATGAACATAGATGCAAAACTTCTCAACAAGATTCTAGTAAATTGGTTCCAACAACACATCTCAAAAATCATTCATTGTGACCAAGCAGGTTTCATCCCTGGGACGCAGGGCTGGTTCAACATCCACAAGACCACAAATGTAAATTAAATATATCAACAGATGTAAAAATAGGAATCACATGATTATTAGGCACAGAAAACCTTTTCAATAAAACCCAGCATCCCTTCTTTATAAAAACGCTTGAACACCTAGGCATAGAAGGAACATACCTCAAAATAGTAAATGTCATCTACAATAACCCATAGCCAATATATTGCTAAACAGACAGAAATTGGATGCATTTCCCCTGAAAACTGGAACAAGGCAAGGCTGCCCACTCTCACCCCTCCTGTTCAACATAGTGTTGGAAGTCCTAGCTAGAGCAATCAGACAAGAGAAGGAAATCATGGGAAGTTAGGTTATCCCTCTTTGCTCACGATATGATCCTATACCTCAAAAATCCAAGCGAATCCATCGAAAACCTGCTTTCACTGATAAAGATTTTAGCAAAGTCTCAAGATACATAATAAATGTGTAAAAGACAGTCACATTCTTATACGTCAACAACAAACAGGCAGAGAAACAAATAAAAAGCACAGTTCCATTCACAGTAGCCACAGAAAATTGAAATACCTCGGCATCTTTGTAACCAGCGCAGTGAAAGACCTTTACAATAAAAACTACAAAACACTGCTCAAAAAAATCAAAGATGGCACAAACAAATGGAAAAATATTTGATGCTCATGGATAGGAAGAATCAACATTATTAAGATGTTTATCCTACCAAAAGCAATCTACAATCAACACAATATCCATTAAATCACCAATGTCATTCTTCTCAGAACTGGAAATTACAATACAGAAATTCATATGGAAACATAAATGACCATGAATAGCCATAACAATCATCAGCAAAAGAAATAAAACATGGGGTATCACATTTTCAGACTTTAAACTACATAATAAGGTTACAATATTCAAAACAGGCTGGTATTGGTACAAGAACAGATTAATAAAACATTGGAACGGAATAGAGATTCTTGAAACAAAACCTCAATTTCTCAACCAACTCATCTTCAATAAAGCCTCCATCAACAACCACCGGGGAGAGGAGAGCCTATTCAGTAAACAGTGCTGGAAAAACTGGCTGACCACATACAGAAGAATGAAACAGAACCCCTACCTATCACCATACACAAAAAGCAAATCTAAATGGATCAACAACCTAAACATAAAACCTCAAACTATAAGAACCTTAGAAAAGGCAGGAGACACCCTTATGCAAATTGGAACTGGCAAACAATTCCCGATCAAAACCCTGAGTGCCCATGCCATAAGAGATAGGGTAGACAAGTGGGACCTCAACAAACTGAAAAGCTTCTGCAAAGCAAAAGAAGCCATCAAAGGAGTGGGGAGACAGACCACAGAATGGGAAAAAATATTTGCCAACTGTATATCTGACAAAGGCCTAACATTCGGGATTTACAAGGAAATCAAACATGCCCAAAGGAAAAAACATACATCCCTATTAAAAAGTGGGCAAAAAACATAAATAGACACTTCTCAAAAGAAGATATACAGGCAGCCAACAGACACATGAAAAAGTGCTCAACCTCACTAATCATCAGAGAAATGTAAATCAAAACCACATTGAGATACCACCTAACCCCAGTGAGAATGGCCATCATTAATAAAACAAACACCACCAAATGCTGGTGAGGATGTGGAAAAAAGGGAGTGCTTCTCTGCTGGTGGGAATGCAAACTGGTGCAAACTCTTTGGAAAACAATGTTGCGATTTCTAAAAGTACTAGACATTGACCTTCCATATGACCCAATAATCCCCCTACTGGGAATACACCTGGAGAAACTCAAATCATTCTACACAAAAGATACCTGCACACACATGTTTATTGCAGCACTATTCACAATAGCAAAAAAAAAATTGAACTAATGGCACTGCTCATCAAAACTGGACTGAATTTTTAAAAATGTGGTACATATACACAACAGAATATTACATAGTCATAAAGACAGACAAACATAAAGACTTCATAGCAATTGGATGGATTTAGAGTCTATCATACTCAGTGATCTAACACAGTACAACACATTCTCAAAACTCATAAGCGGACCCTGAACATTCACCATAATACTATAAGAAAGGAATTGGCAGTAGTGGGATACTACCAGGATGAGGGGAGGGACACAACATCAGTAAGGGGACCTGATCTCAAACCAGGCAACTGGGCACCAAAAGAAGGCCCAAATTTTGCCTGTTTGAGGACTACTTGGATACCTAATCCTGAATCCTGCCTCTTTTTAAAAAAAATTGTATCCTCCACTCAAAATGTAGTTGTTGAAATCCTAATCTCCAGTGTCCCCAAATATGCAATCTTACTTGGCAATGGGGCATTGCAGATGTAATTAATTAAGATGAGGTAATACCGGGAATAGTTTGAGCACCTAATTCAATATTACTGGTGTCCCTATAAGAAGGGGAAATTTGGATACCAGCAGGCACACAGGAAGAAAGCTATGTGAAGAGACATAGGAAGAAGAGAAACAGACCTCTCCAAGCCAAGGAGAGAGGCTTGAAACAGCTCTTCCCCTCACAGCCCTCAGAAGGAGGCGACCCTGCCAATACCTTGATTTCTGAATTCTGTAATTGTGAAATAGTACATTTCTGTTGCCTAAGCCATTCAGTGTGTAGTGCTTTGTCAGGGAAGCTCTAGCAAACTAATACAGATGTTGGTACCAGGAAGTGAAGTGCTGCTATAACAAATACCCAAAAATGTGTACATGCCTTTGGAACTGGGTTATGAGTAGAGGTAGACACATTCTGAGGTGCATGATAGAAAAAGCTGTTTGCCCTGAAGAGACTTTCGGTAGAAATATGAGCCTTAAAGGAGATTCTGGTGAAGGCTCAGGAAAATAGAGGAGAGATTTGTGGACAACTGCTATTGTCTTAGAAAACACATACTTCATCATGAACAGCATGTTGCTAGAAATGTGAACATCAAAGTTACTTCTGGTGAAATCTCAGACAGAAATGTGGAACTGTTATTGGAAACCGGAGGAAAGGTGATTCTCATTCTAAAGTGGCTAACTACTTGGCTGAATTGTGTTCTGATGGACAGAAAGTGGAACTTGTAAGCAATGAACTTGGATATTTAGCTGAGGCAACTTCTAAGCAAAGTATTGAAGGTGCTGTCTTATAATAGGTTGCTTATAATAAAATGTGTGAAGAGAGAAATAAATTGAAGAAAAAACTGCAAAGCAAAAAGACACAGCACTTGATGCTGTGGATGAGACTCGGCCTCTCCAGATAGTATTCTCTGGAAAGAGGGCAAAGAGTGTGACTGTCAGCCTTTGCTAAAGATATCGGGCTTTGAACTCATGGATCCAGTAAACCATCTCAGCATTAGCCAGGAACAGAGATGCAGCTATCCATGAAACATCTGTGGAAGACCCTCCGGTCTGATGGCTTGGATTCTCATGAGTTACACGGAAGGCCAGCAGGTTTCTGAGAAGTTTATACCAGCAGAAATACTGCCAGACTGGACTTAAGTGGACAGAGATGGGCTGACAGCAAGGAAGAATTACTTCGCAGGCAGAGTCATGGATGCAGGGGCTGGTTCAGAGGACACAGGCCCAGGAACCAGGGTTCTCTCTTCGTTGGTACCAGAGAGTAGACTGCCATCCAGGACCAAAACTAGCATATAAAGTCATGTTACTTTACACATGGACGATCAGTCCTTGTCAGCAGGAAATTTGGGTAGAAAGTTTCCCTTAGTGTTGTAAGTTACAGAAGCCTTATATATCTTATATAATTTAATCTTCACTGAAGCCTTGGCATCAGTTTTATTCTTCTCATTTTCCCAGCTTGGAGACTAAGCAATTTGCCTGAGGCTTCATGTCTGGCAAGTGGAAGAATCAGGATTTAAATCCAGGCTTGATTTCAAGGTATTTTCAGTTCACCAGAGAGGGTATTGAACCTGAGACTTTGCAATGACAACAAAGAGGGTAAGCAAAATTGACTAACCTCACTCAGTAGAATGAAAACTAAACATACTTATAATTCATATTACTTAAGTGTGTGTGCATGTGTGTATGTGTGTGTAGAAGTTTGATGAACAAAAGTACAAGAACAAGTATACAAAAAAACAAAAAAAATTAGCCCTTCCAGAATGGGTACGTGTATGTCTATCTATGTATCTATATGTCTGTATCTTTATGTCTATATCCATATCCTACCTGTATCCGTATCCATATCTATTAAAAACAATAAACAGCATAGAGCTTGGTAATAACTTCTAACCCTCCCATCTTTCTTAGCCAGGAATTGTTTTAACCCTTACCCAAGGGTTCTAAGGGGAATATTTCTTTTTACTTTACTGTAAATTTATTCATTCTTTCCCTTTCTGAAGGCATTTACCACCCTCATCATCTGTATTTGAAATGGCTTCTTTCTTATAGCAGGAAGTTTAATACTATTTTAGAGAATTCACAAATCTCTTGGCAGCAATGATTTTTAAAGGTAAGTCTTTATTGCATGCTAGAATTTAAGAAGATTTATTCTTCTTTAACACCTTCTGCAAAATGCCAGTTGAAGCTGCTTACTACCCTGAAGATGTCTTATCTCTGTTTAAATTACATAACATGTCTCTTCCCGTCGTTTTGAGCTTTTTACTCTGATATGTATTGTGCTGCTGTATGTGATGGTAGGAAGAGTTTTAAAACTAATGAGCTAAGAGACAAATTCCAGGTTGATTTTCTCCTTCAAAATGTCTCTCCAGCATAATAATGCTTGGATTTAATGACATTCCCTGTTTCACCCCATTGAATATCTCTCCTGCATGCAGAAACACAAAGTTTCACGGTTTATATATTTTATGGCCATTACTATGTGGTCTTCATTCATTAAGACAAAAATAGCTAAAATAAAATTGTAAGAAATTAAAGAGTCGATCTTGGATACAGAAAGTTCATCTCTGCTATTATTGCAGTCTTGCTTTTTTTTTTTTTTTTTTCTGTTTTGTTAACAGATATTTAGCTGGTTCTCTTTGTTTCTGTCTATCTTCCAGTGCTGCGCTCCTAGGCTACTTGCAGATTTTTAAAAATCAAAATCATAAGTGGATTATGAAGTGGCAGCTACAGTTTTTGTCTGACGAAAAGCAACAGCGAAGTCCTCTGGAGGTGATGGTGATCTAACACTTTCCTAGGTGACATCAGGAGCACACATTGTGTTCACTTACATCTCCCCAGTGATCAGGGAGGCATTTGGTACTAGTAGGTTAACCAAAGAGAAGAGAAGGACAGCAAATTCCAAATTCCAAAAAGCTGTCAAATTTCACAAGCATAAACTCAGGAATTCTAATAAATTCAACTTCATGGAATTTCTACCATAAGAAAAAATATAAGGCGCATTTGTAATTATACATACCACATTATCGATTATATTTCTGATAGGAGAGAAATTCTGTTTTGACCAAGTATAGATGAGAAGGGATTCCTTGGCTTATAATATTATATATCTGATATTTGAGAAAAGAAAATATACCCCTGATTCGTTCAGAGATGAGCAGGTCACCCAAAGATTGGGGATAAGGTGGTGCTGCGGTGGGAGAGGGAATCCCAGTTATCCTGGGATTAAATATGTCAGGTGGGAGAATCCATGTCTCCTTCTGTTCCTTCTGCAGCTGCTAAACTGGAACAATGTGATGACCCAGCATTATGAGGGCAAACAAGGGCACAAAACAGGAAAAACTAAGAGTGGGAAGAGACTGAGTACAATATCATTTGAGACCTTGAGCTAAGCCATGCCTGAATCTAAATACATCCTTACTTTCCCCCTGTTCTGTGAATCAGCAAACTTCCTTTTAAACTTGAGTTTAGATTTCTGGTTTTTGCTTGTTTTTTGAGTCGAGTTTCATGCTATCATGCAGGCTGGAGTGCAGTGGCACACTCCCAGCTATCACGGCCTTGACCTACTGGGCTCAGGAGATCCTTCCACCTCAGCCTTCCAAGTTGCTGGAACTGCAGGCACATACCACCGAGCCTGGCTAATTTTTTTATTTATTGTAGAGATGAGGTCTCGCCAAGTTGCCCAGGCTGGTCTTGAACCCCAGGGCTCAGGCAATCATCTCCCAAAATGCTGGAATTTCAGGCGTGAACCACCACAACTGACTTAGATTTCTAACATTTGAAGCCAAGAGTCCTAACTAGTATACAAAATAATAGCTCCAGTACTGTCTTACTTGAATAAGTCTGAGATAGCTTCATATTGTTGAGAAAAAAATAATTTAGAGTCATCTGGATAGTTTCTCCATTGGAAGTTTGAAACTTAAAGACCTCATATACCTCTGTTTTCTTCTCATTTTGTTTATGCTAATCAGAGGGTACAAGTACCCTCAATAATAAGATAGTCATAATTTACATGTACGTAGTACATTAACGTTTCAAAGTGATTTTACACATATTGTCTTATTTCATCTTCACAGAAGACAAGCATTTTTTATCAAAGTTTTCCAAATGAAGAAACTGAGGCTCAGAGAGATGAAGTGACCTGCCTAAGGCCACGCAGCTGGCATAGGCTTAAAGCTTATGCCTCACGCCTCCTAGTCCATTATACTTCCTGTGATACAACGTACCTTTCTGAACATATCTTCAGACCCAGGACTCCCCCCATGCCCAGTAGAAAGTGTAATTCAGGCCATAAGATGGATACCTCTGCACCGATATACTCCTGACCCATGATCACCACTTCTTTCGTCATCGCCTGACTTTCTGGATCATTGATTCCTGCAATTTAACTTCAAATTTCTCTTCCCCTTTGTCTAGACTTCAAACTTCCAAAACCCTTCCCACATACTAACTGCTGAGAATCACAAACTCAACAGCCTTTGCATCAATGGCTTGTTATCAAGCCCTCATTAAATTTTTAACCACCAGGATCTTGAAACATGATTCCTACCCCCTTATCTCTGAACACTTCCCTGTCTACAATATAACATAGGATGTTGAACCTTGACTCGCTTGACTGTAATCCTGATCATTATTGCTCTCATCTACTACTGCCATCTTTTTCTATTCTGCTCCACATTGTTTATTTCTAGAGTAGAGAGAAAGAGCCAGCCCGATAGCCATCACTGTGCCTGTTCACACTGTCACGAGCTTCTTTTTCCGGTGTGTGCTCAGGATGCAAAGTCTATCAGAGCTTAGAGAACCTATTTCAGGGACTTTGAGATGAGGCTTTTTAGGAATGGACAGCACAAGAAATGACACAACATTTCAGGGATGTTTTACTGGCAAAGAAAGAGAGTGTGTCAACTCTTGAGAACACTTCCTTACTGACCATTTCAACTACTAACTCCCTAAATGGCAGTGTGAATAGAGCAGGCTTTCTGCTGCAGCATGACAAAAGTCAGGAGAAGTCCAGTATGGACTGGCAGAGGTGCCTAAAGAGACTGTTCTATGGGGCACAACACTATCATCAGTCAAAGGATCTTCCCAAGGCTACTTCCCACCTGACAAACCTCTGCAAGTATTGGCCAAAAATATCTTTATAAATAAAGGGTTTCTCATTGCCCTGCATCTGAAAAACAAGAACTATGGATTCAGCCAGGGCCATCTTCAGGAATGGATGGAAAGCTGAGAACAATAATCTAGGAGACATTTAGATATCATCTCAGAAGGGACTTGAGAACTATGGCTAAGAGACCATGAGAGTAAACAATTGGAAAGTTTTCCAAAGCTTTGTAACTTCTTCATAGTTCATATTTAACCCTTTTTGTTTCCTACAATCTCCTTTATAAAGACAAGTCCCTTATAATGAAATAATCTGTGCTCTTCAGGGGGATAAAAAGTCAAGAATCCCAAGGGATATGGGGGAGCTCAAAGCCAGAAATACCAAGAGGTACAGTGGAGGGTGGCAACCCTGAAGGGAATAGTGTGCAGATGGCCTGCTCCTGAGATATGACTCTAGGACTTGGTAACAGACACCTGAAGGTTATTTAGCGTAAGTAGCATGTTTGTTGTCTCCCCTGGCCCATACGCAAATCCTTGTTTTAAAACTAAGAGAACCATATTTTCTTCCACATTCTCCCAGGGATAATCTTGATTGGATTAAGCCAATTAGAGTGATCCCATTTCCCTTGTCACTGATTAACTAACTGGTATGCTTTTCCTGGCCAATGAGATATGTGTGGAATTTTACCAGAGAGCAACTGGGAAAGGTATTTTTGTTGTTTTTATTTTTAGCTCTTATAAAGATGAATACAAAAAGAAACAGATCTGATTTCATAGGGTGTAGCATCTTCATGTGCTCTGGTCCTATGGCAGCCATCTTGGAAATATGAAGAAAGTTAGTATGAAGACTATGCCGGGATAGCCGAGCAGAAAAGTCTAGGGAGCTAGGTCCCTAAAGACATTGCTGGTCTAACATATGTGCAATTAGAATACCAAAAGGAAAGAAGAGAGCAAAAATAAATTTGATAAACTAATGACCTAGTTTTCCCCAAATTTGGTGAAAGACATAAGAGTACAGATTCAAGAAGTTCAATGAATCCATACAGGATAATTAGAAAATACACTACTTCTAAGCATAGCAAAGTCAAAATGTAAGAAAAAAAGAGAACTCTTTTGAAAGCAGTCAGAGATATACCAATAATAAGCAACTCATTATACACAGAGAGACTATTATGTGAATTACCATTGCCTTCCCACTGAAAACATTAAAGGCTAGAAGACAGTAGGACATCTCCAAAAGTACTGACAGGATGGAAACATAAACTCAGAATTTTATGTAAAGAAAAAATACTCTTAAGGAATGAAAGGAAGATAGCTTTTTTTTCAGATAAATGAGTACAAAGAAAATTCATTGCCAGTATACCTCATATTCACAAAAAAAGGCTTAAAGAAATTATTTAGGCTAAGAGAAAATCATTCTATATAGAGTCTCAGCTATTAAGGAAGGATAACTCTTCCAAACTCATTTTATGAGTGCAGCATAATGCTAATAAGAGCCTGAAAAGATATATTACACACAGAAAAGGAAATTACAAGCCAAAACCTCTTGTAAATATAGGCACAAAAATCCTTAACAAAACATTAGCTAATAGAATTTAGCAATATATAAGAAAATGACTGGGGACCAAAGTCGGGCCCAAACTTTACCTATGCGATGACCATTTGTATACCTAACTGAAATGTACCCCACAACTTTAAAATTTTTAAAAATTAAAGGGCTGGAAGTGGTGGCTCAAGCCTGTCATCCCAGCACTTTGGGAGGCTGAGACAAGAGGATTGCCTAAGCCTGGGGATTCAAGACCAGCCCAGACCTCGTCTCTATAATAAATAAAAAAATTAGCTGGGTGTGGTGGCGAATGCCTGTAGTTCTAGCAACTTGGCAGGCTGAGGCAGAAAGCTTGCCTGAGCCTAGCAGGTGGAGGCTGCAGTGGCTGTGAGCATGCCACTGTACTCCAGCCTGGGTGACAGAGTGCGACTCTGAAAAAAAAAAAATTAAAAAGAAAATGATCCATTATAACAAAGTTGGCTTTACAGGAAATCAAGTTTTTGTTAAACAATCAAAAATCAATTAATAAATTCAGTATATCAACAAAAAAGGAAAAATATGATGTCATCTAAACAGATGTAGAAAAACATTTGACAGAATTCACCATTCATGATAAAGTTTTCGAAAACCTAGCAAATAAAAAATAGATGTATTTCAATCTGATTAAAAGCATCTAAGAAAAACCTACAATTAATATCATACTTGTGAAATAGTGCACCTTTCCCTCTTAAAATTAGGAATAAGGCCAGGATATCTATTCATACCACTTCTATTCCATACTGTCCCGGCAATCCTGGCAATGCAATGAAATGAGCAAAAGAATTACAAGGCATAGAAATTGCAATGAAATGAATAGAATCAACTTTATTCATAGGTAACATGAGTGCTGTGTAGAAAATACCCAGGTTCTACAAAGCTATTAGTAGAACTAGTAAGTTAATTTAGCCATAACACAGATACAAAACTAATATACAAAAACTAAGTTGCGTTTTTACAACACAGTGGCCAAACAATTGAAAATGAAATGTAAAACAATGTCATTTTCAGTGTCATAGAGACACCCATGAAATATTTGGGAATGAAAGCAGCAAAACATGGACATAATCTTTACACCAATAACTCAAGGCATTGATATGAGAAATTAAATATCTAAATAAATGGAAAAATACTAAGTTCATAGATTATAAGACTAAATATTGTTAAGATGTTAATCATCGCTAAACTGATTTACAAACTTGTGCATCTAAATCATAACTTTACCAGGATTTTAGGTAGAAATGTATAAGCTAATTCTTAAATTTATATGGAAATACAAAGACAATTGAAAGCAAAGTGGAATAAGAATAAAGTCGGAAGTACTTGACTTCAAGTCAAGTATTTGACTTCAAGACTTACCATATACCACAAAAATCAAAACAGTCTGTTACTTAAGTAAAGAAAGACAAACAGATCAATAGAACAGAGTAAAGAATTTTTTTTTAAAAAAACCTGACACTTACACAGTCAACAGATTTTTAAGAAAGCCACCAAAGCAATCCAGTGGGGAAAAATTTCTTTTCAAAAAATGATTATTGAATAACTGGATATGTGTATGAAAAGAAAGAAATCTGAAGTCCCACCCCCAAAATTAATTCAAGGTATATCATGGCCCTAAAAATCAAAGCTAAAACTATAGCACTTCTAGAGACACAGAACAAGCAAAATCATTTTTTAAAATGTTTAAAACTTCTGCTTATTAGGAGACATTACTAATAAAATGAACAGATAAAACATAGATTCAGAGAAAATATTAGCAAAGCATATATTGAAAAAAAGACTAATACAGAATATTAAAAGAACTCATACTGAAATACCCAAGAAAACTTAGAAAACTATGTTATGTAAACCCCTACCTCACGTTTGATATGTTATATAAACTCCTACCTCACGTTTGATATGTTATATAAACTCCTACCTCATGTTTGATATGTTATATAGATTCCTACCTCACATTTACTGTATTTCTAACTCTACCTCAAATCCTGCAAGACTGGGCTCATAATAAGTGCCTGGTAGTGACTGCAATCGTAAAGTTACACCATGATTTAAACAGTGCCTGTTAAGCTTCAACTTTTACAATGGCATGTGAATGCTGAGCAAGCAACAAGCCCCCTCCCAAACTCCCAA
>CAUYQG010193978.1:0-16714 GCA_963574415.1 Tarsius wallacei
GCCTCCTCTTTTTTGCATCTCTGGTTCTTTACTTTCCCTTCAAGCTCTGGGTCATTCTAGCCGCTCCCCGCCCCCCGCCTTTTTTTTTTTTTTTTTTTTGAGTTGCATTCTCAATCGGTCACCTAGGCTGCTGGAGTGCAGTGGCACACTCATGGCCACCCCAGTGTCGACCTGCTGGGTTCCAGTGATCCTTCTGCCTCAGCCTTCCAAGTAGCCGGAACTATAGGCGTGCACTACCATGCCTGGCTAACTTTTGATTTATTGTAGAGACAAGGTCTCACCAAGTTGCCAGGCTGGTCTTGAACCCACAGGCTCAGGCAATCCATTCACCTCGGCCTCCCAAAGTGCTGGGATTACAAGCTGAGCCACCGAGTCTGGCCCCCCTAGCCCTTTAACAGAAGTACAGAGCAACGGATACACTTAATCCAGGGAATGTCCACACTCAAGAGCCACCCACCCAGGGAAATCTGTTATTCAAAAAAAAAAAAAAAAAAAAGGCGGGGGGCGGGGAGCGGCTAGAATGACCCAGAGCTTGAAGGGAAAGTAAAGAACCAGAGATGCAAAAAAGAGGAGGCAAAAAAACAGCTAAAATAAAAATATATGCTAGCAGCTCCCATGTGTCTGCAGCCATGCTAAGTGCTCACCACTTATAATCTCATTTAACCCAGGGAAGGCATCTATGATTTTTATTTCAACTGTATAGATGACAAAACTGGGGGTTGGGGGTTGGTGGAAGTGGGACCACCTGGTCAAGATCAGACATTAGTTGGGGGAGGAGGGAACCCAGATTCAAATCCAGGCCTTTTGACCAGAGTCCATGTGTCATAGAATCAGTGTCCAGGGCTCAGAAAATGGCTTACAGAAGGCTAAGTTGAAGGAGTCCTCCTGGCTTCCCCCAGCCATCCCAGAAAACTGCCCACCTCTTCCCAAGAGTTTCACCGCCCTCCCTGAAAATGTGTTTTTCTCGAATCCTTCTTGACCCAGTGCCCACCCCAGAGCTCTCGCTTCCCCCATCCAGGGAGCAGAACCCCAACCAGAGAGCTGCAGCTCCTCAGGGCATCCCCCAGGCCCTCCTCAGGAAGACCCTTTCCACTAGATTCTCCAGAAGAAAAGGTAGACTGTCAGTGAGAAAGTTCTTCTGGTTCAAACCTCTCCCACTTTGTAGATGGGAACCCTGAGTTCCAGAGGAAATGTTCTAGAGTGTTCCAAGGGGAAAGTGGAATGACTCACCCGGGCTTGTGCAGGAAGTTGACAGATCCCAGATGAATACCCAGGCTTCCTGTCTCCCTGTGGTGGGTTCTTTCTGCGGTCCCTGCCGGGTCCTGGTGTTTGAGAGCTTTCCTTTGTGACGCTGCTGGCTTCTCCTCTTTGGCTGTTGCTGCCCTGGCTGTGCTGTGGGAGTGAGTCAGCCATGAGAGCCCTCACTTGTCATTTATAAGAGTGGATAACAATGCTGACCTGCTTCCCTGGGGAGAGCTCACTAATAAGCATTTTAAAACATTTTGAAGGAAATGCTCCTCAGAGGCTGGTTAAGGAGAGGGAGGGGTGGCTCCCGGCTCCCAGGAAGGGCCCTTACTCCTGTCTAGGCCTCAGCCTCTCTGCAGTACCCCTTGGCCTTGCTCTTCAAGGGGACAGTCTCTCCTCTCCCACCACCACTAATAAACATGCTGAAAACGCTTGCGGTGTGCTAGGGATCTGGCTCCCAGGGGCCATATTCCCACCACTCTGAGACCCCCCCTTTCACGTTCCTTGTGCATTCTGAGTCTTTTCAAAATGGTGGCTACACCAATGGCCTTCTTTGCCCAAAGGCCTGTGTGCATTTACAGCCAGGGAGAGACAGATTCTCCCATTGGAGACGCCTGGCTTCCCCACCACAGGGGAGGTGTCCCACAGGGCACTCTTCAGTTTCATGCCAACCCTTCTCCTGGGCACGGGCCAATTCTCTTAGAACATGCCTCCAACTCTGCGTAGGGGATAGGGAACATGTGGGTGAGGCCAGTGCAGGCCTGTGAGTTCTGTCAACACCCACTGAGGGCCTGTGACAGGAAGGATGCTAGGACAGGGCCTACTGCCGTGCATAAGAATGGGTCTTTGCTCTTGGAGGGCGTTATGGCTTGAGTGTTTCAATGTTTTGTGTCGTTCCCACCCCCCACCCCCGCCCGCTCCCAGCCCAATTTAACATGTTGAAGTCCTAACCCTGCAGTGTGACTGTATTTGGAGATAGGGCCTGTAGGAAATAATTAAGGTTAAAAGAAGTCATAGAGCTGGGCTTGGTGGCTCAGCCTGTAATCCCTTGGGAGGCTGAGGTGAGTGGATTGCCTGAGCCCGCGGGTTCGAGACCCGCCTGGGCAACTTGACGAGACCTCATCTCTACAATAAATCATAAAACTAGCCGGGTGTGGTAGTGCACACCTGTAGTTCCAGTTACTTGGAAGGCTGAGGCGGAAGGGTCACCGGAGCCCAGCAGGTCGAGGCTGCGGTGGCGGGAGCGGCCACTGCACTCCAGTCTGGGCGACAGAGTAAGACTCCAACTCAAAAAAAAAAAAAGAAGAAGTCATAGAGGTGGATCCCTGATCCCCTAGGATTAGTGTTCTAATCAAAGAGACACCAGAAGGCTCACTCTTTTGTGTGCACACTCCAAAGAAAGGCCAGGGGAAGGCAGTATTTGCAAGCCAGAATCAGGGCCCTCACCAGAGTCCAAATCAGCTAGAACCTTGATCTTGAACTTCCCAGCTTCCGGAACTGTGGGAAATAAGTTTCTGTTGTTTAAGCCATTCGGCCTGTGGCCTGTGGTATTTTGTTACAGCAGCCTCAACAGATGAAGAGACTAATACCGGAGGTTGAGGGGAGATCACAGGCTAGTTGAGGAGACAGGTATGGAAGGGAAGTATGCCTGGAATATCGCAGACAGTGGTTCTCAAATGTTGCTACACACTGGAATCACCTGAAGGTCTCCGGGTGCTCAGGCATTCTGATTTTACTGGTGTGGGTTGTGGCCTGATGGTTTGTGTGTGGAGGACTTGAAATGTCCCCAGGTGGTTCTCAGGGGCAGCAGAGTTTGGCAACTACTGGTCTAAGAGCTTGTCTAAAGATGTGGGAGCAGAGAGGAGAGGCTGGGACAAGGGACAGGCTGATGGGCAGGCGAGGAGGAGGATGAGGGAAGGGGCACCCAAAGAGAGCCAGGCAAAGGGTGTAGCATGTGCCAAGGCACAGAGCAGTTAGAGAAACAGCGAGATGCTCAGTGAGGATCGTGTCGGGTGGCAGGAAGAAGTCATAGGATCCTAGAGTGAAGGAGTGGATAAGGACAGGGCCATGGGCAGCTTGGAGGGCACGTGGAGGAGCTCAGGCTTAAACAAGGGATGGGCAACCTCTTTCAGGTCCCCTCCCACTTGGGAGCTTTCTTTGTCTTCTTAATAAACCAGCAGTACCCGGAAGCCCACGGGGGAGTGGGAATGGGGGAAGGGGCACAATTAGAGTCACGGTTTGGGAAGATCACTGGGAATTAATATGATGTGTGGGCCACAGGTGAGGTGGTCATTCACTCAGTCACTCATTCATTCGTATCTTCCACAGTGGACCACCAGCTCTATAAGGCAAGGACCCTTGTGGAAGGGGAAAACCAAGAAGGTTATAGTAGTGACTCCCTACCTTGCCCACACATCAGAGTCATCCGGCGAGTTTTGAAAAGGCACTGAAGTGCAGGCCCTATCCGCCAGAGATGGATACCATTGAGTTGTTCTGATTCCCCTGAATCAAGACACCAGGTCACTTTCACTTATGCATTGGCATACTGTCTGATCACTGAGTTTGCCACCTGGCTTATATCTAGTTTGTCCAGGCAAGTGCCTTTCCCTAGGAGAAGTGGCCAGCAGGGGCAGGGAGGGATGATGAGCCTATTTGGAACAGGTGGGGCTTCCAGATTTGTGTTTGCCAGAAGCTAGAGATATAAGTGGCATTCATAGACTACCGGGAGAGCAGATTAGTGATCACCAAAAGATTTTACTCTAATCCCACCTCCCTTTTCACACTGATGCTTCAGAGAAGATAGCAAATTGCCCAAGGTTATACAATAGGCAAGGTTTGCTCTAGAACCAGAGGTTCTTGTCTCTGAGACCACAACATCACACATTCCAGCACTGGGCCCATAGGCCAGCTCTGGACCTCAGCTGAACTGCTTTGCTCTGCCTCAGTTTCTACAAAGTCACCACAAATCCCAAAACCCTCCTTCCCATAGGGTAGCAGTTACTGTTTAGTCTTCTCCAAGAAGAAAGGCAGTCCTGAAGGTATGGTCTCCCTTTTTTTCTGAGTCGGGGGTCTCACTCAGGGTAGCCTCAACCTCCTGGGCTCAGGCAATCCTTCTGCCTCAACCTTCTGAGTAGCACTACAGATGTGATCCACCCTGGGCCTCCCTTCCGAGCCAATTTTTTGTGTGTGTGGTAAAGATGAGGTCTTGCTATGTTGCCTAGGCTGGTCTCAAACTCCTGGGCTCGAGCAATTCTACCCTGGCTTCCCAAAGTGCTAGGATTACAGGTGTGAGCCACCACACCCGGCCTATTGTTCCCTTTGACCACCCTCACTGCCTCCCAGAAAGCTTGATTCTAAGGTTGCCCTCCATCTCCTCCCTACTTCTTCTAGGTGCTCCTCTGAGCAGGTGTCCACATGGATTCTAATTGGTTCAGGAGGTCCCTTCAAGGACCGTCCCTTTCCCTCCTCTCTCTTGCCACTTCCTGGCATCCAGCTTTCCAGATGGAAATCAGTTTCCAGCATGATGGGGCTTTCTGTAAGAAGGCCTCCTGGGCCACAACACATGAGCCTGGCTGTAGCTATTGGGGGGTCGGGGGTGGGATGGGGAATAACTCCCTCAAGGATGAAGGTCCAGGTCAAGGCCTTTGCCTGAATGGAACTGGAAGCCCTGCAGGCCAAAGCCATGGCGGGATTCCTCAAGGTGGACAGAAACTTCTCTGAGCCCTGGGTGACTGCACCCCTAGTTTCCTCAGATGCTCCCAGAGGGCCAGCAAGCTTACAGGGAAGCAGGACCGGTGCCCAGGGGGTCCAGGGGAGCATTTTTGGCCTCTTTCCTCCACTGTCCAGCTGTGGAATAGTGGGTAAAGCATTAGCCTCTGTGCCCCCATCTGCAACATGGAGTAATGGTGCTTTGTTTGACTGAAGAGCTCTGGATCCAAGGTTCAGGGTGAAAAAGTGCTCCAGCCCTGTAGCCAGGTGAACCTGGGAGGAAAGCATGGTCTGACATCGAGCATAATGGTGCCTTGGGTTGCCTGGAAGCCCCGTTGGGGTGGGGAAGTGTCTTGGTTTGCCAGGGCTGCCATAACAAAACACCACAGACTGAAACAACAGAAATCCATTTTCTCACAGCTCTGGAGGCTGGAAGTCCAAAATGAAGGGTTTGTTTCTCCTGAGGCCTGTGTCCTTTGTTTGCAGACAGCTACCTTCTCGCTGTATCCTCACATAGTCTTTCCTCTGTGCAAAAACATTCTTGGTGCTTCTCCCTCTTCTTACAAGAGCACCCATCCTATACAGTCATAAGGGCCTCATTGTTATGACCTCATTTAACCTTAATTACTTCCTAAAGGTTCTATCTCCAAACACAGTCACATTGTGGGGTTAGGAGTTCAACATATTTTGGAGGAACGCAATTCAGCCCGTAACAGGAGGAAAAGAGTCTCTTTATCTTCATGCAGAGACTTGCACCCAATCTGTTTGTCCTCCACCCATAACTTTGGGGATGAGGAAGGGGCTGCATTTAGTGGCATGTGACTTTTAATTCACACAGCAGCCTTGAGAAGAAGCATTGTACATCTCATTGCACAGATGGGGAAAATGAAGTGACAGGGATTAAGCGACTCACTTGGGGTTACACATGGTAAATAGTGGGGCAAGATTCACACTCATACACACTGCCCTTCCTGCTCCCCAAGGCTGGACCCACCACTTTGGTTTTGTCTGGTACCTCATGGACTTGACACTATACAAAGTTTTCAATGGCAGAAGAAAAAAGTCTGTAGAAGAGGAGGGAGAAGGAAGAAGAGGGCTCCGTACTCTGGAGCTACTCAAATAAAAGATGGTATGGTAATTGACCACTGGTCCTAGAATGATGTGGCTGCTAAAGAAAGAAGGAAGGAAGAAATGAAGGAAGGGAGGGAAGGAGGGAAGAAGGATGGATGGAATGGGGGAAAAGTGAGCCTGTGTTATTCAAAGTCTAGGGCCCCAGTAATTACAGTTCATCTTTACTGAGCACCTACTATGTTCCAGGCACTGTTGGGAGAGCTTTACATATAGTAACTCATTTAATTCTCATAACAACCCCATGTGGCAGGCACTATAAACCCTATTGTTGTAAATGAGAGGAAATGTAGGTAAAAAGAGGTTATAACTTTCCCAAAGCCGCACAGTCAATAGCAGTGCCGGACCCTACAGACGTTACAGCACAGTGCACTGTGCTTGTACGACCTGTCACGGTTCTGGGTTCTGACTGTCAGGGGTTCTTCAAGAAATGTTAGCCCTCCCACAGAAAAGCGGACTCAAGAAGGTGATGGTGTGAACAGTATTTCTTGAGCAATGACCATGTGCAGGCACCGTTCCAAGTGCTTTGCAAAGAGTGACTCCTGTCCAATGAGACTCATATGTTTCTCTGGCAAAAGAGCAGGTTTAAGAGAGCACCCTCCCTCCCTCCCTCCTACTCTCTGAAGGACTGAGCTGGGGGAAGAGAAAGGAATGTGAGAGTAGCAGTATCCACTGCAGGGGGTAGGTGAGGACACCTGCCCTGGGTCAGGGTTAGACTCAATGATCTCTGCAGCCCTTCTGGCTCCTGGACTGTCAGTTGCTCAGGACGGAGGAGCTAGGGAGAGAAGTTAGACTAGGAAAAAGCCTGATGCCAACCACTTCCCTAGAGTCCCCTGACTTCCAGTAAAGGAAGGAATGAACCATTTACTTTCTTTCATCCATCTAGAACCTGGGATCTTCATTCATGTGACAAAAATCTTTGGAGGTATCTGTTGGGTGCCTAGCAAAGGCTGGGGACGAGTGGTCTCCCATCCAGCTCAAGGGACCATTTTGTTGAGCATCTGCTATGTGCTGGGCTGAACCTTTGATGTCATCACATTTATTCCCTTCAAAACCGTTTCACAAATGCAGAAACAAACTCAGGCGAGGGTAAGAAATTTGCTAAGGGCAGCTATTGAGCCCGCCAATCCCAAAGCCAGGGGACGCATTCTCCTGGGAGGGCGCAGAGCTGTTGGGGCTTCCCCCACCTCCCTCCCTGGCCCTTTTGTGTGTTCACCTGTCATCACCTTCTCAGGAGGGCCCGGGGTCCTGGACGCCAGGGTGGGAGGGTAGAGTCGGGCTGGGTGGGCGAGAACGAAGAGTGGGGGCAGAGGCTGGATGTGGAGCATGGGAGAGGGGGCGGAAATGTTGCAGCGGGCGGCGGGACGTGCCCGCTACTTTGGAGGGGCGCTGGGTCCCTGGGCGAGAGTGCCACGAGGGAGGCGGGCCGGGGCGCCCCCGCTCGGCGGGCACAGGTGTGCCGGGCGCCATGACGACTGCGCGCGAGCCCCCTCCTTCCCTCCGGCCGGAGGCGCGGGGCGGGCGAGCGGGCGGCGGCGCTCGCTGGAGCCTTCAGCCCGGCCGCGGGCTCCCGGGGGGCAAGACCTGGTAGGGGCTGGGGCCTGCAAGCGCGCGCCCCCTGCCCGTACTCGGCCTGCGGAGCCACGGGCAGGGGCGCGGGCTGCAAACAAGTGCCCGGAGACCGCCCCGCCGTCTCCCGCTGTCGGAGACCGTCCTGGAGCCGGCAGGAGCCAGCAGCATGGAGGGTGAGTGGCCCCGGGGCTGGGTATGGGGCGAGGTGGGGAGCTGACGGGAGCAGTGGGTCACGGCAGAGGAGAGGGGCTGGGGCGGCTGATCACCGATGGCTGTCACCGATGAGAACCAACACTGTGACACTCCGTATGTGTGACAGAGACAGAGAGAAGAGAGAGGAGAGCCAGAGACTGAAGGGTGCCTCTATATTTATGTTGTGCATGTGTGTGTATGTGTGTGAGAGAGAGAAGGGGGGAGAGATAAACAGACACATAAAGGGACAGAAAGACCTAGGGTGCCCATGTATCCATGTTGTGCATATGCGTGTATGTGAGAGAGACAGAGAGAGACACAGAGAGACAGAAAGACCTAGGGTGCTGCTATATCCATGGTGTGTGTGCGTGTGTGTATGTGTGTGTGCGTGTAGTGAGAGAGAGACAGAAAGTAAGGGACAGACAGACACACATACGCAGACACACAGAAAGACAAGGACAGAGAGAAGGAGAAGAAAGACCTCTGTGTCTTATGACTATTAGCTTTATAGGAATTGTCACTAACTTTGCCTACTTGAAGGGGTGGGGATAGTGGAGGAGATGGAATTCTAGAAGAGATCTCCATGCAGGGAGAATTTATCCTCCTGGGGGAAAGGGGAGGGAACTATAATCCTGACCTCTAGGATTTTAGGGGATAGTGGCCCAGGGCATAAAGTTGCTTGCGCCAACCTTACCACACGGGGGTCCAGACCCCTCTATCAGCCACTGTGGACACTGGGAACTGTAGTTAGGCTAAGAAACTGGAGGACCGAGGGTTGGTCCACTTGCTTGCTGGGTGCCTTTGAGATGGTGCCTAAACCTCTCTGTGCTACTGGTGACCCATCAGTCAAACGGCAGAACTTACATTCAGCAGGCTTCACAGGGTATCTGTGAGAATAACATCAGACAAGATGAGTTGTACACATTCATGCCAGTATGAGAAGGCTGCTTCAAGAGGTGATAAGACTCCAAAATTCCAATAAGTAATTGCAAACACTGCTGTCAAGAAAGAAAAGGGAGTTTTGTAGAAAATCTTGTGATGCTGCACATGTAGCTTCCCAATGAGCTGGATTTTGAAAAGAAGGGCACACACAAAAGATGCAAGAAGGAATGCATAGCCCAAGAGTACTCTGCAAGATTGGCAGGATCTGTAAGAATAGCATTAGCGAAGCACAGAAGCACCAGCGAACAAAAGTCGGGGGAAACTGGTAAAGACAGAGCAAAGAGCTTTCGGAGTCTAAGTGAAGATAACAAGAAGGAATCTGCTCAGGCTTGGCACTCGAGGGTGGGCAGAGCAAGGCCCAGGCAATTTTCCTTTACGTTGTGGAATAGAGCGCATAAGGAAGAAACTGAGACCCAGGCTAGGCGAGTGATAGGAAGAAGGCATCAGGCCACCTACAGTGAGCTTGCCCACTGAAGCCCAGACATATGACATCCCAGCGACCCAGAGGGATTTGCAGATGCAATCATTGTTTTACAGGAAATTACAGACGATGAAGGAAGGAAGTGCCAGAAAACTAAAAATGGGCAAATGTCCTGATTTTCAAAAAGGGAGGAAAGATAGACAAAAACAAAAAAAATCAACCAAAAAACCCTCTAAACTGCTAAGACCTCTATTGTATTAGTATTGACCTCTATTAAAATTCTAGAAGAAATCATGGAACACACAGTACACACTTAGGAAACAATAAAGCAATCATACATCTCAGAACGTTTTCAAACGGAGCCATACTGCACATTTGCAAAGATGTAAGCATGCTAATCATGGTGCAAAATTGAAAACTATCTAGAGGCCCATAAATTAAGTAAATTAAATAAAAAATGAGACACATCTGCAATGACATACTATGCAGACATTAAAAACTGCTTAGGATTTTATTTATTGACATGAAAATGTGTTTACCACCTACTGCAATTGTGTGTGTGTGTGTGTGTGTGTGTGTGTGTGTGTGTGTTGGAGTCTCACTCAGTCCTCCAGAATGGAGTGCAGTGGCCGCTCCCGGTCACCGCAGCCTTGACCTGCTGGGCTCCGACGATCCTTCCGCCTCAGTCTTCCAAGTAGCTGGAACTACAGGCGCACGCTACCATGCCCGGCTAATTTTTTTGATTTATTGTAGAGATGAGGTCTCGCCAAGTTGCCCAGGCCGGTCTCGAACCCACGGGCTCAGGCAATCCACTCACCTCGGCCTCCCAAAGCGCGGGATTACAGGCTGAGCCACCGAGCCCGGCCTACTGCAATTTTTAAAAAGCAGGTTTTTGAATACAGGTGTGGTTATGATACCCTTTATGCAAAATTACATAGGTTTATTACTGGAAAAATGGGTACATATACATAAAATATATATGCAGAGAGATGATCACTAACAGCTTTGTTTGGATTCTGCTGCTTCTAAAAGACCAGGACTTGGGTCTTTATTTGGGAAGTAATGCCGGGAAGCAGAAGTGAAGGAATGAGGAAGGTGAACTCAGGAAGGGAGAAAAGGCAAGGAAGGGGTACATGCATGAGCTGGTTTTAGCAGTGGGCAACTGGGGTTCTATCCTGCTGGCGACCCTCTGAGGAAAATGCAGAATGAACCCGAGTATTTGCCCCTTCCCCGGTTAAGTGTGGCTCCACTCTGCAGTACTGGGCTGTTCCTGTTCATGGCTTTAGAGAAAGCAAAGCAAGGCCGGGCTCGGTGGCTCAGCCTGTAATCCCGTGCTTTGGGAGGCCGAGGTGAGTGGATTGCCTGAGCCCGAGGGTTCGAGACCCGCCTGGGCAATTTGGCGAGACCTCATCTCTACAATTAAAATAAAAAAATTAGCCGAGCGTGGTAGCGCGCGCCTGTAGTTCCGGCTACTTGGAAGGCTGAGGTGGAAGGATCGCCAGAGCCTAGCAGGTCGAGGCTGCGGTGGCCGGGAGCGGCCACAGCACTCCAGTCTGGGCTACAGAGTGAGACTCCAACTCAAAAACAAAAACAAAAACAAAACCAAGAAAGCAAAGCACAGAGACCCCTGGGTGCTGACTTGATGAGGTGCTGGCAGTGCAAGAGACCATCCACCCCAGCTGAAATCTTAGGGCTGAGGGGATGTGACAGGCAGGGGGTGTCACACCCACTTCGGCCTCACGGGTTATCCCTGGGTATGAGATTTCTGTGATATCGACTCTCTTTTGTAGTGCTCAGAACTGTTTTATAATAAGCACATCTTTTTTTTTTTCTTCCTTTTTTTTTTGAGTTGGAGTTTCACTCTGTCGCCCAGACTGGAGTGAAGTGGCCCACTCACGGTCACCCCAGCGTCAGCCTGCTGGACCCCGGTGATCTATCTGCCTCAGCCTTCCAAGTAGCCGGAACTACAGGTGTGCGCTACCATGCCTGGGTATTTTTTTGGTTTGTTTATTGTAGAGATGAGGTCTTGCCAAGTTGCCCAGGCTAGTCTCGAACCCGCAGGGACAGGCAATCCACTCGCCTCGGCCTTTCAAAATGCCGGGATTACAGGCTGAACCACCGAACCTGGCTAAGCACATCTTTTTAATAAACACAAAACAAAAAGAACATTTTCAAAAAGAAAGAAAATAGCGTAGTATTTATCAGGACCACTCACTGTATTCGTATTCACAGAACAAATCAAATAACTTAACAGCATGAAAACAAAAATCCCAATCAAAAAAGGAACCTGGATAGACATTTCTCAAAAGAAGACTTACAAATGGCCAACTGATATGTGAAAAAATGTTCAATATCACTCATCATGGAGGAAGTGCAAATTAAAAACATAATGAGACATCATCTCACACCTGCCAAAATAGTCCTTTATCAAAAAAGACCAAAGATAAGTGTTGATGAAGGTGAGCAGAAAAGGGAACACTCGTACACTGTTAGAGGGAATATACATTAGTATAGCCATTATGGAAAAAATTTTAGAGGTTCCTAAAAAAACTAAAAATAGAATTACCATATGATCCAGCGGTCCCATTTCTGAGTCCTTATCCCTAAATTTGAAATTCATTACCAGAAGAGATGTCTGTATCCTCATGTTAATGGCAGCACTATCCACAATAGTCAAGTTGTGGAATCAACCTAAGTGTCTATCGGCTGATGAATGAAGAAAATGTGGTATATACATACAATGGAATACGAATCAGCCTTTAAAAAGATGGTATTCTATCATTTGCAGTAACATGGATGGAATTGGAGAACATTATATTACATAAAATAACTAAGGCACAGAAAGACAAATGCTGCATGTTCTCACTTATATGTGGAATCTAAAACAACTAACTCATAGAAGCAGAGAGTAGAATGGTGGTTACAGAGACTGGGGGGTGGAGATGGAGATAGTCAAAGGATATGGAATCTCAGGTAGACAGAAGGAATCTGTTTTTTCTTTTTTTTTTGAGTTCTATTGCACAGCTTGGTGAATATAGTTAATAAGAGTCCTATACATTTCAAAATTGCTAAGAGTAAATTTCAGATATTTTTCACCACAAAAATATGAAGTATTTGATGTGACAGATATGTTAACTAGCTTGATTTAATTATTCCACATTGTATTAATAGATGGCAGCATCACATTGTACCCCATATATCACTATAAATTGTCAATTTACAATAAAAATATTAAAAATGTTTTAACATCTCAAAAAAACAAACAAAAAAAACCAAGTCAGTGCTTTTGGAGCAATTGCTCATGAGACATGACTGGTTGGTAAACAATTCTGTGGCTCCATCCAGCTGTTAATTTTACATAGCTATTCTCAAAGTATGTGAGTTTTGCAATAAATAATATTTCTTTTTTTTTTTTTTTTGAGTTGGAGCCTCACTCTGTCACTCGGACTGGAGTGCAAGGAGCGGCCACTGCAGCCTTGATCTGCTGGGCTCCGGCGATCTTTCTGCCCCAGCCTTCCAGGTAGCTGGAACTACAAGCGCGTGCTACCACGCCCGGCTAATTTTTGATTTATTGTAGAGATGAGGTCTCATCAAGTTGCCCAGGCGGGTCTCGAACCCGTGGGCTCAGGTAATCCACTCACCTCGGCCTCCCAAAGCACTGAGATTACAGGCTGAGCCACCGAGCCCGGCCATATATAATATCTCTAAAAAAAAAAAAAAAAACAGGCTAAACCTATCAAATTTCCTCTTTTAGACTGGGTTTTCGAGAGGAAAAAAATGAATCCAACAGTTCAGCAGGACATTGCGAAGATCTCATAAAAACCCTGTGAATTGATCAAGAGCTGTGGGAAGGATGCTAGGGCTGACAATGGGGATCTCATTAAAGGCTTGGTAGCTTCCCAGGAGTCCCTAGGACTCTGACCCTGACATGACAGTAGTTAACAATTTATAGGGAAAATAAGAGGCATGTTTATCAAATCTGTGGATAGGAGCCATACACTCACAAGTCAGCAGGTTTGAGATTTAACATGATCTCAATGTTCTGGAAAGCAGAATTGAAGCCAAGAAAATGATATGTCAATGTAAGTGAAGTGTAAAGTCTAATGGGGGTGATCTGGCTTGTATTCTTGACGAACGTCATGGGGTAGGAGGCAAAATGAACTGATGATGAGATAGGCCTGGAGCCCCTCTCATTGGACACCCTGGGATGCTGGGATGGGAAAAAGGCAGGGAAAAAGGTAGGGAAAAAGGCAGAGAAAAGGGTAGGGAAAAGGGATGATCCCAGAAACAGGGGCTCAGTTTTGTTTTGTGTGGCTCCAGGGAGCAGAATCAGGACCAATGGGGGGAAGTTTCTGTAAGACAATTCAACTCGGCCAGGCTCAGTGGCTCGGCCTGTAATCCCAGCACTTTGGGAGGCCGAGGTGAGTGGATTGCCTGAGCCCACGGGTTCGAGACCCACCCGGGCAACCTGGTGAGACCTCATTTCTACAATAAATCAAAAATTAGCCGGGCGTGGTAGTGCATGCCTGTAGTTCCGGCTACTTGGAAGGCTGAGGCGGAAGGATTGCTGGAGCCCAGCAGGTCGAGGCTGGGGCGGCTGTGAGCGTGCCACTGCACTCCAGTCTGGGCAAGAGTGAGACTCCAACTCAAAAAAAAAAAAAGACAATTCAACTCAACATCAGGAAGAACTTTCTATCACTCAGGGCTGGCGTAGAAACTGTCTCCTCATCAGTTCCCATTACGCAGTTTGAGCAAGGGAGCTGACAGTTCTGATTACTGACAGAGAGACAGAAGGGGAATTCTTGGATGACTGGGTCAAATCTATGTCCTGGAGGGGACCCTGAGGACTTCTCCCAAAACCTAGAGACAGACACTGTAGTCTGCTGAGTCCCCTGCAGAGTTGCTGAGGCCAGCCAGGGAGTCACCCCCATTCACCTTCCCCACCGGGCCTTGACTGTGGTGTTATGCTGTGGAATAAATCAGCAGGACAGGAAATCAAATCCACTTGCCATCCCAGTCCCAGCCTGACCCCAGCCTGGTAACTTCCTGGGAGCCCCTGGTGGTCTCCACAGCTGTCTACCCAGATTAGGTGCTCTGTGGCTGAGAGAGGCCCCATAGGCTGGGAGGATGTATGCCCACACTGGTGGGAGGTGGGCACACCCATGGGGAAGTGGCCATGTGGGAGAAAGTGGTCACTGGAGAGAGGGGAGAAGAACAAGCCTGCTGGTAACTTTCCAGTTCAGGACACAGTGAGGTCTTAGAGGTCCAAGAGGGTGCTGCGTTTTCATGCCCCTTGAAATGCTGCTGCCAGAGTTGCTGTGTCCTGCCTTTTCCACAAAGTGTTTCATCACCTTGGAGTTGCCCATTCAGCATGGGAGGTGGGCAGGAAGACAGCTTTACTCCTATTTAGCAGATGATAAAACTGAGCCCCAGGACGCATAGTTTGCCCTGGCTTGAACTGTGGCAGGTCTGCTGGCTTTTCTGCGCAAATGGCCTAGACTCTGGAACATTCTGGGGCTGCAGCCTCCGTGAAGTCCAGCTATCCAGCTTTGTCCTGAAGATTCTCCACACCTTCCAGTCTTGGAGTGAGGAATGGGAAGAGACTCAGCTGCTGCTGGGGAGGCAGAGGCCAGGTAGGTGTGGGCCTGGTTCTCACTGGGCCATGGCCGGTCCGATGGCAGTCTGCCCTGCTTCCACCGTGAGTCGAGGAGATATACTTACAATAAGTATTTCTGCTCCAATCACGTGGTCCATTCTATTGCAAAAACTCAACTGTTAAGACAGGAAAGGCCTACCTAAGCAGCTGCTCAACCCTAATTTTACAAATGAGGAAACTGAGGCACGGTGTGTGGAACTAACACAGCTAATTTCTAGCAGATCTACTCATGACACAAATATAAATAATTAAATTCGGTCTCAAAAGCTTTTTGCTGTTCTCTTGGTAATAACTGAAAATGCATCATTAAAGCTTCCCTTTTTCTGATTTAACGTCTGACTCCTTCTGAAATGCAGAAGCTCAAAAGAGACACAGCACTTTGTTATGAGTCATTTCCTCATCCATGTGAACAAGTTTATCAGAATCTTTTTCAAAGGGAGATTCTGTTAAGGATGGGGAGGGAGAGAACATAGGCAACCTGGGAATTGGGGAGTGGGGTGATGGGGAGGGGGAATGCCTTGTTGGGAAGTATTGAGTGGAGGAAGAATGGATCCCAGAGGGGCTAGGAGTCCTCTTGTCTTACTTCTCCACTGAGCCCAGAGTAACTCTGGTTCTGCATCTGACCTGTATATCTGCTTCTTCAGGCAAGGTTTTAGATGATGTATGCATTATTCATAAAGTGTCAGCTTTGTAGCACAGGAGTCCAGGGAGGCAAGGTTTCCCCCAAATCAAGGCTCTCTTGTTGCTGCTAATAGTCACTGGAGGTCTTTATATATGACCTGATGATACCCGAGAGGATGAGAAAACAGTTGGAGGTGACAGAGCCAGAGCAGGGGCTTAAACTCAGACCAGGTCTCCTGGTTTATTTGATGGACTCTGAATCCTGGAGCCAATCAAAACTTGGGGTCCACCACTACTGCACCCTGCATTCTGAGAGCAAGTTTGTCTTTGAGTTTTGATTTTTCCTGAAAAATGAAGATAATTTTCCTTTCCTTGTCAGAGATAACTTGATGTTGTATAAAACATATTTCAGCAATAATGGAAACAGTATCTGTCAGAGCCTATGGGATGCAGTTAAAGCAGTGCTTAGAGGAAAGTTCATAGCCATTAGTATCTAAATTAATTATCAACGTTGATTGTCTTTATGTTCTAGGCCCTGTGCCAGATAGTAGGGAGCATTTCAAGCTGAACTAGGCATGGCTTCTGCCACTAAGGCATAGAAATGCTTAGTAGAAGGAGAAAAAAATATCTATACTTTGCTGAAGTAGGAAGTGAAATGTGAACAGTGCTGCAGGTAGATTGAACAGGCAGACCCTGAGAAAGCAGACGGCCATAGAACCCAGAAAGGAAGCTCCAAGGCATATGTTTAGCCTTACCAAGAGCAAGAGAGAGGAAATTCCTTGCCCCCTTTCTATCTTCTCCCCTCCCTACTAAGCCTTTTCTACCCCAACTTTCTAAGACCTGGAATCGTTTTAAATGGACTGAGAGTATAAGCTTAATATGTGATAAAGGCAGTTTAGTTTTTACTGAGAGATTAATGATTTTTATTAGAACCCCTTCTGAATACAGATTTAACAGGTAAAACCAGAGAATTCCTGGAGAAAGCAAGGGGGAAGAAAAAGGCCTTAGCTTGTAATTCCAGCACTTTGGGAGGTGGAGGCAAGAAGATTGCTTGAGCCCAGGTATTCAAGATCAATCTGAGCTTTTGCATTTCTTTTTTTTTTTTTTTTTTAGTTGGAGTAACAAACTGTCACCCAGACTGGAGTGCAGTGGCACACACCCGACCACTGCAGCATCGACCTGCTGGGCACTGGCGAACCTTACGCCACAGCCTTCCAGGGACCTGGAAC
>CAUYQG010193979.1:0-20439 GCA_963574415.1 Tarsius wallacei
CACGCCCGGCTAATTTTTTTGATTTATTGTAGAGATGAGGTTTCGCCTGCCCAGGCGGGTCTCGAACCCGCGGGCTCAGGCAATCCACTCACCTCAGCCTCCCAAGGCACGGGATTACAGGCTGAGCCACCGAGCCCGGCCAGCTGACTGTTTTTAACAGGGATGGAAGTCCCCTCCTCTGCTTCCCAATTCAATGCATCTCAGCTCATCACTATTATTTGGGTATATAAGCAAATCAAGGAATTGAGACTTTAGAGTTCTGCTTCTGCCAAGGGTGCAGAAAGAAAACTTTTACCAAAATAGCAGCTGAACTTTCCAAAGAAGGAGAGGATGGGTGTGATGGCTCATGTCTGTAATGCCAGCACTCTGAGAGGTCGAAGCAAGAGGACTGCTTAAGTCCAAGAGTTTGAGATTAGCCTGGACGACATGATAAGACCTTGTCCCTACAAAAAAATACAAAAACTAGCCAGGTGTGGTGGCACATATCTGTAGTCCCAGCTATACAGGATCATGGCACTGCACTTCAGTCTGAGTGACAGAGTGAAACTCCAACTCAAAAATCAAACAAACAACAAATTTTTTTTAATATTAGAAAACATAGTTTATTTAGAAAGTAAATTAGAGAGAGAGAAAGAGGAGATTCACCTCCCCAAGGTAGGGGAGGGGGCCAAAGCCAGGAAACATGGCCTGGCCAAAGCTCAAAGAACACGTGTCCACACCATAGCTTAGCAAGGCAATGGCTCAACAATTATATATTTTTTGAGTAGGGGTCTTATTCTGTCACCTAGGCTGGAGTGCAGTGGCACGCTCACAGGTACCACAGCCTCAACTTCCTGGGCTCAAGTGATCCTTCAGCCTCAGCCTCCCAAGTAACTGGAACTACAGATGTGTCCCACCACGCCTGACTAATTTTTTGATTTACTGTAGAGATGAGGTCTCTTCAAGTTGCCCAGGCTAGTCTCAAGCCCCTGGACTCAGGTAATCCTCTCTCCTCAGTCTCCCAAAGTGTTGGGATTACAGGTGTGAGCCACCACACCCGGTCCAAAAAACAATTTTTAAAAAGAAGTGGGAAACTATCTAAGAAGCCCAAAAGTACAGGAAAAGTATGAGAGTTTGCTGTCCTTGTTTTAGATTACTCAAGGGTTTAAAAAAGAAAAGATCCAAGAATTGTTTAAACTAGCACTTTGTTAAGAAAACAACTTCAGGGCTGGGCAAGGTGGGAGGATTACTTGAAGCCAGGGGTTCAAGACCAAACTAGGCAACATAGTAAGAACCCTACTTCTACTATAAAAAAAGAAAATTAGTTGGGTGTGCTGGTGTGTACTTGTAGTCCTAGCTACTTAAGAGACTGAGGCAGAGCCAGGCTCGGTGGCTCAGCCTGTAATCCCGCGCTTTGGGAGGCCGAGGTGAGTGGACTGCCTGAGCCCGTGGGTTCGAGACCCGCCTGGGCAACTTGGCGAGACCTCATCTCTACAATAAATCAAAAATTAGCTGGGCGAGGTGGCGCATGCCTATAGTTCCAACTACTTGGAAGGCTGAGGCGGAAGGATCGCCGGAGCCCAGCAGGTCGAGGCTGTGGTGACCGGGAGTGGCCACTGCACTCCAGTCTAGGTGACAGTGAGACTCCAACTCAAAAAAAAAAAAAAAAAGAGACTGAGGCAGGAAGGTCATGTGAGCCCAGGAGTTCAAGGCTGCAGTGAGCTATTATTACTCTACCCTGGGTGACAGAGACTCCACTTTTTTTTTTTTTTTGAGTTGGGAGCTCACTCGCCCAGGCTGGAGTGCAATGGCACACTCGTGGCCACCCCAGCATCGACCTGCAGGGCTCTGGCAATCCTTCCACCTCAGCCTTTGAAGTAGTCAGGCATGCTATTATGCCCGATTAATTTTTATTTATTATAGAGACGAGGTCTCACCGAGTTGCCTGGGCTGGTCTTGAATCCGCGGGTTCAGGCAATCCACTTACCTTGGCCTCCCAAAGTGCTGGGATTATAGGCTGAGCCACCAAGCCCAGCCAAGACTCTACTTCTTAAATAAAGAAAGAAAAGAAATAACTTCCAAGCCAGGTATGGTGACACATGGCTGTAATCCCTACTACTCTAGAGGCTGAGGCAAGAGGATTACTTGAGCCTAGGAGTTTGAGACCAGCCTGGGCAACACAGTGAGACTCTCTCTCTAACATAAAATAAGCGATTATCATTGGGAAATTTGTACTAAAAAGACAAAGTTCGTTGCTTAATCAGCTATGCACCCTGACATTTCCATCAATGACAAGAGGCATATTTGGTGGTCTCAAAAGATTACAGTGGAGCTGAAAAATTTCTATGGCCTAGTGAAGACACAGTCGCCATCATAGCACAATGCATTACCGCTCGTGTTTGTGGCGATGCTGGTATAAACAAGCCTACTTACACTGCCAGTCACATCAAAGTATAGCACATCCAATTATGTAGGGTGCATCATGCTTGATAATGAAAAGAAACTATGTCACTGGTTTATACACTGTATGATACTTTTTAATCCTTAAAGTGTTCGGCTACTTAAAAACAAAAAAAAAGTTAGCCAGCCTCAGGAAGGTCCTTCAGGATGGATCCAGAGAAAGATTCATCGCAGGCAATGCAGCTCCATGCATTGTACTGTCCCTGAAGATCTTCCAGGACAAGATGTAGAGGTAGAAGACAGTGACACTGATGATGCTGACCCTGACTACTCAGGCTAATGGACAATTTTATATTTCACTTCTTAACAAAAAAATTTAAAAAGAAAAAAATTTTTTTAAATGTTTAACTGGAAAAAAAGCTTATAGAGCAAGGATAAGAAGAAAATACTTTTGCTCAGCTGCACAATGTGTTTGTGTTTTAAGTAAAGTTGTTCAAAAGTTTATAAAGTAAAAAAGGTACAATAAGCGGAATGAAGGTTATCTATTATTGAAGAAAGAAAAATATTTTTAGTAATTTATAGTAGTGCAAGTATAAGGTGTTTATAAAATCCATTCAGGCAAGGCATGTTCCAGGCCCTCACACTCCCTCCCCATCACTCACTGACTCCCAGAGGGACTTCCAGCTCTGCAAGCTCCATTCATGGCAAGTGCCTTACACAGGTGGGCCATGGCTTATCTTTTGTATGGTATTTTCACTGTACCTTTTCTATGTTTAGATATGAAAATACTTATGTTTGTGTCACAACCGCTTTACAGTGTAACGTGCTGTACAGGTGTGAATCCCAGGAGCAACAGGCCACACCACACAGCCTCAGTAAGTAGGCTGTATGTCTAGGCTTGTCTAAGTACACTCCACGATGCTCCCACCATGACAAAATTGCCCAGTGATGCATTTCTCAGAAGGTGCCCTCATCCTCAAGGTACAAATACTGAACCTTCCCTAGGACACTCGAATAGGCCTCAAGTTACAAGGAGAGGCATGTAGAGGAAAGAGTGGAAATGCAGAAAAGGGGGAAATGACACCCGAGAACATGGGCAACCCTGCAGCAAGCTTTGCAGGGAGCCAGGAGCACAAATGACTTTCCCAAGCCCCATTTTCAATGGCAGGGAGGTGTTCATATTCTGCACACAGGCAGAGTCTGAGAGCACCCCCTTAGCCAAAAAGCAGAGGATACACCCGGTTCTACTCACTCATGGAAGGGAGCCTTTCAGGACAGGTGTGGTTTGTGAAGTAGGTGAAATCTTCAGGGAGAAAGGTTGTGGTCTGTAGGAAGGTTTCACTATGGTTCAAGTCAAGAGGATAATCTGGAGAGACAAGGGAAAAGGCGACTCAGAGGGCACATGGAATCAACTGCGACTCACAGATGCCTCCCAAAGAAGTACAGCTCTTGGGCAGTGTCTCAGTGGAAGCAGGACTCTGGACCAGCTCTTCAATGCAGCTAAAACATGAACACATCACTAAAGGCGTTACCTGGATGACGTACATTAGCCAGCATTCCCATTCTTCTTGCATTATGGGCTTACATGCACTCGGCTTATAGTTAATTGTGATTAAATGCAATTTAAAAACCAGCAGTCTCCCTCCTCCGTTTCTTATTTTCTAAAAGAGTCAATCTCCCCTCTTTTGGCCAAGGATTTTGTGTTGAGTACTCATCTCCATCGTCAGCCTCAGGGCAGTCATGACAATTCTCCCTGCCCTCCTGCCATGGGGGATGAGGATGCTACTCCCCTTCCTTCCCCTGGCCCCGCCCCCCATCCTTTTCCATCCCCCCTAGCCCCCAGCAGTCCAGTCATATGTCATAACTGTAGTCAGGGCGATTTTCAGTGTTTATATTATGATGATGCCACAAGTACTCATCATAGCTGAGAAATGTGGAGAATTGTGTATGATTTTTTTTTCCTGATATGACTACTTGTGTTTTTTCATTTGCCCAGTTTTACGCGCGGTGATTACTAATGCAGCACCATGCCCTTCCCACTACATTCCCTAAGACACCCACATACACGTGTCAGATGTGCTTTCAGCTTCATCTTCCCAGAGAAGGTGCAGCATCTCTGGCTTCGGCACACTCAATGTGTAGCTGCCACCCTCAGTTCCCACCACCAATGTCCTGAGGCTGCCTTCACTGCTCTAATATAGCCTTGAACCTCATTTCCCTAAGTTCAACATCTCCCTTTTTCTTGCTTGGTGAAGCATGTCCTCTGAGCAGCACCCTAAGAAGATGGACTGAAGTTGGGCGTAGTGGCTCACACCTGTAATCCCAGCACTTTGAAAGGCAGAGGCAAGAGGATCTGCCTGAGCTCAAGGGTTCTAGACAACATGGCAAGACCCCATCTTTACAATAAATCAAAAAATTAGCATGGCATGGTGGCACTTGCTTGTGGTCCCAGCTACTTGGAAGGCTGAGGTAGAAAGATCCTCTGAGCCCAGCAGGTCGGGGATGTGGTGGCCATGAGAGTGCCGCTGTACTCCAGCCTGGGCAACAGAGTGAGACTCCAACTCAAAACAAAAACAAAAATATGGACTGGTACAAGACTCTGAAACTTCATACATTTGGATTGCTTTTGTTCTTCCTCATTTCTTTTCTTTTTTTTTTGCCTCAAAACAATCTTTATTTACTATAATTATTGCTATGTAGTCACTGCTATCTGTTAATTCCTCAAATCATGTAGATGGTCTTGTTTTCCACTTAGTAGTCTACAGCACCTTGAGGTTCCTATTTCCTGTATCAATTAAACACTTTTTTTGTTTTGTTCCTAGTTCTGGTTGTAACAATTAGAGCAGCCGGGCACGGTGGTTCAAGCCTGTAATCCCAGCACTTTGGGAGGTGGAGGCGAAAGTATTGACTGAGCCCACAGTTTTGAGATGAGACCAGCCTGGACAACTTGGTGAGACCTCGTCTCTACAATAAATCAAAAAATTAGCCGGGTATGGTGGCATGTGCCTATAGTTCCAGCTACTTAGAAGGCTGAGGCGGAAGGATAGCCTGAGCCCAGCAGGTCGAGGCTGCAGTGGCCTTGAGCATGCCACTGCACTCCAGCCTGGATGACAGAGTGAGACTCTGACTCAGAAAAAATAAATAAATATATATAAATAAAACAATTAGGGAAGAAAAAAAAAGACTGCTTACAAATTTGGTTAAATTGTTTAGGAGATATACAATAAAGATTCCCCCGATCTATGCCTATAGCCATAACCTGAGTTATAGGCTCAATTACTCCAAATAAATAGTTCTTCTAGGTACTCAATTAGACCTCAGTATGTAAACAACAAAATAATTTCCCCAAATGAATAAGAGATAGGTAGCTCTACACCTTTGCTGCTCTGTGTTAAAGATCTGGCAAATCACTCTTGTTTTAAAGCTGTGACTTATGTCAAGCATTTATTAAGCTTCAGTATATAGAGAACTCTAGTCCCAAGAGCTGGGTTCTATACTCTCCAAAAATACCTCTTGGGAGGTAACACAAAATTGAAGTCCTCACGACAGTGATTTTTATTAAATTAGTTGCTTTAAAAAACACTGCAGATGTCATAATTGTTACCATAACAATTTACCAAACTGTAATTAACTGGTACAGTTTGCTGAGCATGTTTTATAAAGGAAAGAAAATGCCAAAACCCTGCAGCCTAGGAGAACAAAGATTTGTTTTTCAGACACTTAAGTCAGGCAAATAAAAACAGGTAAAGAGTCTCCCTCCCCCATCTGAAGCGCTGCATCAGTAGAAATAATCTGACAAATAAAAACTAGACAGTCTTTGCAGTGAAGAGATTCCACAACTTATAATACAATAATGGAGAGGTTTACCTTCTTCAGCTTCAAAGTTGGAGGGTTTTGCTCATTTAACTTTAATCAAACTAGTGCTTTTCAGCTGCAGTATCTTCACTCTGAGATATGCAGTCTTCTTCACAGTGTATCCTCGATATCCTCATGCTCCATTTTAAGACAAAGCAATTTTTAATACTAGGTGCACACCACATGCCCTTGCTGCAATCTGCGTTTCTTGACAAGTTATGAAGTAGTTCAAGGAGGTACTGGTTAAGGCTGTATTACTGAATGGTGCTGGTAAATACTACACAATTTTTTGTCATGTTGCAACCTTTTGTTCCCAATGGAGTGACTTGCTACTGTGAAATCAAATAGCAACAATGATATTAATAGGTTTGTTTTGTTTTGAACTATGATTTTTAGTAGCAACTGAGGTTCCCGATTTTAACCCCCAAAATCCCCTTGGCAGCAAAATCTGGTTCCCTCAATCGCACATTAGCACTTAAGTGGGGTTAAATAACCAGTACGAGACACTGCACTTCTGACTGTAGCGCTTAGCAGAACTGGCAGGAAAGGAAGGAAGTTGTGCCACATGTTGAAGTGACGGTGGGCAACACTAAGAAGACACCAGGAGAAGATGAAATGTCACATGAAGCCTTCGTAGTCTTGTAAATATCCTCCGTCATAACCACTATGATCTGCCAGATCACCTTTCACGGTGGCTTTTAATCCCCTTCCGGGAGCCACAGCTTTCTTCTTTCTGGCTCTGCTTTTCTTGCTTCTGTTTTTCATTGCAAAGCACAGTCAGCGAACTGGGCATCGTCTACTTCTTCTTCTTCTTTTTTTTTTGAGTTGGAGTCTCACTCCGTCGCCCAGGCTGGAGGGCAGTAGCACACTCACCGCCACCCCAGCGTCCACCTGCTGGGCTCCGGCAATCCTTCCGCCTCAGCCTTATGAGTAGCCAGAACTATAGGCGCATGCTACCACACTTGGCTAATTTTCTATTTATTGTAGAGATGAGGTCTTGCGAAGTTGGTCTTGAACCCGCGGGCTCAGGCAATCCACTCTCCTCGGCCTCCCAAAGTGCTGGGATTACAGGCTGAGCCACCAAGCCTGGTCAGGTATCTTTTTCAAGTCATCAATCTCCAATGCAATACACACATCTTGAACTAAGACTTCCAAAAAACTGGCATAATATAGTGACTTTTCATATTAGGTAATTTTACCTTATAGTAACTTTCCAAACTCTGTGAAGTCATCTCTTGAAGTTGGGTTCATAGCATCTATTCCACAAACTATATTATTAGCACCAAAAGTTTCCTTTGCTAATTCGAGGTCTGACTCTTCCTGCAATTTCTTTCTTTCTTCCTTTTTTCTTTTCTTTTCTTTTTTTTTTTTTGAGTCGGAGTCTCAATCTGTCACCCAGGCTGGAATACAAGGAGACTCAGTGAAGGCGGGGTCAAACTCCGATGGAATTCAGGGTGAGGGCCTTTCCATTACACTGTACTACTTTTTCACAGAATATTAAAGTCTGTCTCACCAATCCTCTTGCATTCATGCTGATTCCATGAAAATTAAAACTTCCTGTTCAAATTCACTCTGCACCCTATAACTCTCGACTCTTCAACTCAGATATTTTTTAGAAAGCCCAATGAGAGAATTTCTAAGAACCAATGGCTCATACATTGAAGCCTTTTATATAGGCCCACGGCTGCCTGTAAGGACGGGAATAGAATATCTTAACACTCTCTCAACAAAGGAAGAAAGGAACAGAATGTTTTCTGTCCTTTCTAACTGCAGCTTTCCTGAGAAACCCTAAGCCTGCATTCATAGACTGGTAGAGATTAATTTATACAAAGACATAAGCCAAGCCAGCGTAAACCTTAAAGGTAAAACTACACAGAAATTAGCTCAAAGTTCTCATTCCTACATGTAAACCTGTCCTAGCGTGGACCCTCGTCTGAAAGCGCAACTACTTCAAAAACCTACAAGAAGAACCCCCAATGCTGGGACTCTGGATGATTCTGGCACAGGAAATGATTATTTTTCAGCAAAACATTAAAAGACAGCGCATGTACCAGAAGATGTGTCTGTGTCTGTGCTATGCCCATATGGAGAGCGAAGTTGGCTGGGCACAGCACAGTAATGACATTTGCTAGCAGGCAATGCAGTCCCCAAAGGAGTCACACTGAGCATTTTCACAAGCAAATCAACAGCAATGAAGAGAATAACAGTTCTGGTCATTGACAGACCCAAGCCTTCAGGCTAGAATAGAAACAGGACACAGGAATTTTAAAAATAGGAGACAGAGGAGGCATTTCCAGCTTTAGGGATTCTACTATTCAGGGCTTCTTTGAAGATAAAAAATTCCTTTCTCCTCCTTCAAACACTGATACAAGAAGCCTGGGAGCAGCCCACATGAAACAAAGCACCACTTATTTTTTCTTCTGATTATTATATTAAACACATGCCTTTTTTTTTTTTTTTTTTTTTCTTTTTTCTTTTGAGGTGAATCTCACTCTGTCACCCAGGCTAGAGTGCAATGACACGATCATGGCTCACCACACACAGCTGCCACCTCCTGGGCTCAAGCGATCGTTTTGCCTTAACCTCCCGAGTAGCTTGGACTAAAGGTGTGTGCCACCACGCCCAGCTAACTTTTTACTTTTTTGGTAGAGACGAGATCTCACTGTGTTGCCCAGGCTAGTCTCAAATTTCTGGCCTCAAGCAATCTTCCTACCTTGGCCTCCCAAAATGCCGAGAATTACAGGCCTGAGCCACTGTGCGCGGCAGAGAAACAAGTCACTTTTTTAAAAACCCTCCTAGCCTGGGCAACTTGGTGAGACCTCATCTCTACAGCAAATCAAAAAATTAGTCAGGCATGGTGGTATTCGCCTATAGTTCCAGCCTCTTGGAAGGCTGAGACAGAAGGATCGCCTGAACGCAGCAGGTCGAGGCTGCAATGGCTGTGAGCATGCCACTGCACTCCAGCCTGGGCGACAGTGAGACTTTGATTCAATAAATACATAAACAAACCTCTCAAATACACAACTCTAGAGTGACAGTCCTCCATAACCTTGCTCTATATCCAGCCTGGGGGAATATCCCTAATCCCCTCATTTCTAACTTTAAATTCTTTTTTTTTTTTCTTGAGTCAGAGTCTCACTTTGTCGCTCAGGCTGGAGGGCAGGGGCATGCTCACAGCCATCGTAGCCTTGACCTGCTGAGCCAAAGCTATTCTTCTGCCTCAGTCTTTCAAGTAGCTGGAACCACAGACATGTACCACCACACCTGGCTAATTTTTTGATTTACTGTAGAGACAAGGTCTCCCAAAGTACTAGGCCTCCCAAAGTGCTAGGATTACAGGCGTGAGCCATCATGCCCAGTTAATTTTAAATTCTTTAAATAAAAGTTTAAGTAAAATAAAACCTACTTTTTAGTAGCAGTGGAAACTTTTCAAAGAAGTAAAGAAGCAGAGGAAATCAGCTGCTCATGACCTGGTAAAACTGTGTGTGGCAGTTGTGAGGGGTCCTTGTGTTTCTCCCCTCCACCTGCCTGGACGTGGGCAGGGTTACCCTGCACACTCCCTCCTGGGCTCCAAACATCAATTTCTTACTCTTCTAAGTATAGACCTACTGATGAGGGAACTACTAAGAGAGAAAAACAAGCTTGCTGCATTTCTAAAACCATGGTTTTACCTTTTTTTTTTTGAGAGACAGGGCCTCAGGACTGTTACCCAGGCTGGAGTACAGTGACACAATCACAGCTCATGGCAGCCTCCAACTCCTGGGCTCAAGCAATCCTACCACATCAGCCTCCCGAGTAGTGAGACTACAGGAGTGCACCACCACGCCTGGCTAATTTTGTATTTTTTGTAGAGATGAGGTCTTGCTAGGTTGCCTAGGCTGGTCTTGAGCTCCTGGGCTCAAGTGATCCTCCGGCTTCAGTCTCCCCAAAGTGCTGGGATTATTACAGACATGAGCCACCACACCCAAATGGTTTTCCTCCTAATTTAAATTTAATCTATGTCAAATCAGGACATGTTCTTCCAGAAGGAGCAAAGAAGGCAGTCACTTTTACATTTAGAAAATGGGAAACAGCAGAGCCCTTCCTACAGGCTCAAATGGTCACTGATTCCATGGGTTCCCAGGCCAATGTTCTGTCTGTCCACCGCTGCCTGCTCCCCTCGGCTTCACACCGAGTGGTTCAGGAGCTGGCCACACGTCAGAATCATCTAGGAAACTTTTAAAACCCTGATGCCCAGGCTGTGCCTCAAACCAATTAAAGAAGAACCTCCGGGTGCAGACAGCAGTACTTTCAAAGCTCCCTGGGAATTCCAATATGTGGTCAAGGTTAGTACAGCTTTCTCCCTTGTGGCACCAAATCCTGTTGAGGAGGGACTGAAATGCTGACCAACAGATTCTGGGAAGAACCACTACTTTCCCCTCCTATTTGAGCAAAGAGCAAACATTTGCCTCTCTGCCTGAAAAAAAGGTGGAAATTTATATACACCAGAAGGATGTCCAGCCTAGGCAACATAGTAAGATCTCATCTCTACAAAAAATTAGCCAGGCGTGGTGGCTCATGCCTGTAATCCCAACACTTTGGGAGGCAGAGGTGAGAGGACTGCCTTAGCCCAGGGGTTTGAGACTAGCCTGGGCAACTTGGCAAGATCTCGTCTCTACAGTAAATAAAAAAATTAGCATGGCATGGTGGCACGCACCTGTGGTTCCAGCTACTCGAAAGGCTGAGGCAGAAGGATCGCCTGAACCCAGCAGGTCGAGGCTGCGGTGGCCGTGATTGTGCCACTGCACCCTAGTCGGGGCGACAGAGTGGGACCCCCAACTCAAAACAATAAAATACAATTAAAAATTAGCCAGCACGGTGGTACACATCTGTAGTTCTAGCTACTTGGAAGGCTGAGGTGGGAGGATTGCTTGAGCTCAGGAAGTTAAGGCTGCAATAAGCCATGAGCATGCCACTGCACTCCAGCCTGGGCGACAGAGTGAGACCTCAACAACAAAAAGATAAGACGTTAATCTCTTTAGAATACAATTACAACACTTAAAATGTGTTTTGTTGTTAAATTTATTTACTCACACACTCAAAAATAATTTACCAAGTGCCTCCTATGTGCTGGGCAGGCCACAAGGTCTGGGGGTACACAGACGACACAGGCAGCGAAGACACTGCAAGGATGCATAGGACAGGCACTGGGTCAGAGCACCGGCAGCCCCAGGTCTACTGCGGCATCAAGTTCCGTCACTTCCCCGTGCTCTGGTTCTCATTCCCCACAATGGGGATACAGGAGCCCCCTTCCTGAGTTCCTGTAAGGATCACATGAGAAAATGCAAGTATCTAGTATCCCAGTGCACAGTAAGACAGTCCCTGAGGGCAATAAAGTCCAATCTATTAGGGAAATAGCTACATTAAACAAAAAACAGACTGACTATTCCAACTGGAAGGATGTAAGGATGAATTATTTTGGTGTATGGATAATCTGAAAATAAAAGCACACAAAGCCGAATAATAATGGGTCACTGGATAGAACTTCCAAGGGTGAAACTCACTTCTGTGCTCAGTTTTCAAAGATGATTCCTCAGGAACCAGTGAAATCCCTGTGTTGCAAGACAGCAGTGGTACAGAATGGGGTCCTACTATGTGCCCCTATAATTTTTGAGAGAACTGATCACTGGGACAAATGTCCAGGTAGACAGAAGTTCTAGCCTCACCGAACCTTGTTGAAGCATGACATGTGGAACTGGATGAATGTCATGAATGTCCTTTACACAGGGAGATGGCTCTAGAATGACAATCAAAAGATGCCATACTGTCTTCATTTAACTAGAAGCAGGATTCTGGCAAAGTTTAGGGACAGTCACAGGATGAAGCAGCTCCAATTCTAAGATTCTTTGTACTATGTGTAAAAATGGAAACATTAAATATTGCCTTACCTGACAAAGCCCTATTTGAGTCAAGTACAGTAACACGTGTGATGATCATTTGTAAAAACTAACACCACATACAAGAAAAAGGGGACTGCAGGGTTTCCTCTCCCAGGTGGGGTTCAGAGCTTAGGCAACCTGACCCAGTGTGACTACAACTTGCCTAGAAAGCTCTGGAAAGTTGTTCACTTGCTTTTTGCAAACAAAAAGAAAGGAAGTGTCAAAAATGTATCCGTTTGCTAACTACAATTCCTTTGTTGTTTCCAGATTGGCCAGCAGGGGAGACTGGTACATTAGGATGTGGTCAATTCTTTTGAGGATTTAACTTCCCTTTGAGAGGCAATGCTTTCTTTGTTTCCCAAGCCCTACAGAATAATTCTCATTTACAAGTTTGCAAAGCAATTTCACATTCTACAGTGAATTTTGAACAATCTTAGAATGTATTACAGAAGGAGAGAGGACTGATTTAGAGGGAAGAATATTTTTTAAAATATACACATTTTAAAATACTGCGCTTGGGTGAAATCAAGAAACCACAGGAAAGTACATTAGTCCTCAGTTACAACTAAGAGGCAAATCATGAATGCTTAGCAAATGAAATCCCAGAAGCTATTTTTAAAATAAAAACCATCCCTGGCTGGACTGGAAAAGCCTCATGACAGTCCTATTTAACCATTTGGCAATATTTACTGTGTTCAGTTTTTGGAAGAGTTAAATAGAGAGAAAGAAGTTTTATCTCCAAGGTGAAGAACCTGCCATACATAATCTTTTATAAAAAGAGCTCAAATCAAAACCATGATTCAGAAACAAGTCCTTATAATATAATGTTGGGCTGGTCATCTATCTACTGGGTTCTTTTTTTCTTCTTTATACATTAGTGCTTATGAGATCATAAAAACCATAGATAAAAGTTCCAGAGATTGAGGTCGAAATGTTTACTTCTGTGTCCAACAACACTATGTTTAGCTGAATGGTCTGAAAAGCTTTCTTAAAAGATGAATGAGTCTGACCACCAAACCCAACCATGTGGCCAGGATTAGACCAGAGGCTGAGCCCAACAACTGACTAAGAAGATAGGCCAGGTGAGCTGTTAAACTTTTCTTTTAGAAGTTGCTTTTGTAACTATGATTTGTGAAAACCATTCCCGGACTCCATGACTATTAGGAAATGGAAATTTAAGTTTTAACAAAAGCATGCATAAACAATGAGACAAAAAGCTCCTTCTGGGCTGAACAAATTCCAATGGAGTCCGAGAGAAGAGAGTTGGCCAACCCTTCTTCTGTCACAGTCAGGGCTAGATTATAACTTAAGTAAACTTTGAAGACACTAGAGACTACGACCACTACCATTCACCAGGTGTATTTTAAAAAAAAACAAAACAGAGGCCACAACGCTATGCCATAAAATAAGTCTAAGGAAATTCAGTCACATTGTTTTTCTCTGTTTGGTATATGAATACATTTTTAAAAATTAAGTATAAAATTATCTCTCAAAACAGCTCCTGTTTGTTGGTGTCCCAAGTTTATACTTAATATGCCCACTGGCAAGACACTGATGATAACTAAACTAAAAAAGAGGGTCTAGAAAAAAAATCTTTACCTCCCTGAAAAGTATTCGGAGTAAAAATGATTTCATCCAATCACTCTTCATATGTTGTGTGATAGTCTGGACGTTTGTCCTTCCCCACCCAAATCTCATGTTAAAATCTGACCCCCAGTATTGGAGGTGAGGCCTCAGGGGGTTTTTTGGGTCCTAGGGTAGATCCCTCATCCGCGGCTTGCTGTTGTCCTCATGTCATGAGTGAATTTTCGCTCCATTAGCTCCTACAAGAGCTGGTTGTTATAAACAGCCTGGCCCCCACCCCCCTTGCTTCCTTTCCCACCATGTGATCCATACACACCAGCTCCCCTTTGCCTTCTGCCATGAGTGGAAGCAGCCTGAAGCCCTCACCAGATGCAGGCACAAGCGCCATGCTTCCTGGACAGCCTGCAGAACCATGAGCACCTATCTTTTCTTTGTAAATTACCCAGTCATGGGTATTCTTTTACAGCAACACAAATGGGCTAAGACACATTTTTAACAAAAATGAATGAGGATTCATTTGGCAAGAGCTTTTTTAGCAATAAAGTAAAACAGCCAACTATTCCCTCTTTCACAATGTACTTTTTTCTGCTGAAAACAATTATTGAAACCAAATTTACCTCTCTTGGGCAGAGACACTCTAACCAGACCACCTCTTCACTAGAATCATACCTGAGTCATTGACACTGCTGTTCCTCTTGGCGTAAGCGCTCCGGAGCACCTGCTCATACACCTGAGCACCAATTGTCCTCACATTGTCCCGGATCAGAATGCCTTGGGCTTGCATCATGAAGAGGTAGGTGTTCACTGAAAAGCAGAGAGAGGGGAAGGGAGAGGTGAATTCAGAAGGAATCACTGAAAAATATACAAGATAACTACGGTTTCTTTTTTCCCTTTAGACCTTTAAAGCCTCTTTTAGCTCTAAAACCCTACAAAGCCACAGCTGTGTTTTCCATGGCGAGTTCAATACTGTCAGGACACCAACATTCCTCGAGTAGCTAGTAGGGCTTAGAGAAATTTCTGTCAATCTTCAGCAGTTTCAGAAAAGTCATAAACTTGAAAAATTATATTCCACCTGGCCTACACATACCCAATCTGTATTCCAGCACAGTGATGACCATAAAGACCTTTATGAATCAATTAAAACATTTTGTAAAAGGCTTCTGCTCTCTTTAAGTTCACTTCTCATTACTTGATGGCTGTACACAGAAAGAGGAAACCACCAACTCTCTGCCTACTGGGAACACTTACGTTTAGACCTGGTCTTGGCAAACTTTCCAAAGGGGCAGGCTGAGGCTCAACCACTTTCCTCTGGAGGATTTGGAGAGAAAAAGAAGATAAGGAAAGCACATGTGCTGTCCTCACTACCCACCCAGCACAGACCGAATGTCAGAAGCACGGGGAAAGAGCAGGCGGCATGGCACAAATACCAGTTAAAACACGCTCTTAACAAACTAGTGTTCTGATGAACCAGCCAATCACTGTCTTCTTTGGAAGTGATCTCCACTTGGGTTTTCCTGAAGTCTCTTTAGGATACAAAACTTGAAGGCTATGAACACGTTGAAACATAAGTCCTGTATTCCACTTGTAGTTTCAAACAAAGCTATACAATCTGTTTCCAAGAAATCCTAACAGTTGAAAACATAGGTTCTTAGCCAGTCAATCTAATTCCTCACTTCCCCCCTCTATCATTGCGAAAGGGGGGATACCTTGCTTGCACGGTGGCACATTTAAAAATCTGAACTCTGTGGATGCTTGGTGGCAGATTCTAAACACCTGGCTAACCTCCAACCAGGCCCCAGGCAGTGTGGTACCTAGTGCCTGGGTCAGTCCTCCAAATGCAACATACCTGGCCCTGGGCTGTCAGTTCAAGATATTCAACAAGATGTTTTGTTGACATGTTTCATCACTATTAAAGCGGCATCTTGTATATTAACGGGCAGTAAATAATGACTGAACAGCCAGGCATGGTGGTTCATGCCTGTAAACCCAGTACTTTGGGAGGTGGAGGCGAGAGGACTGCCTGAGCCCAGGGGGTCGAGACCAGCCTGGGGAACTTGGTGAGACCTCATCTCTACAATAAATTTTAAAAATAGCCAGGCGTGGTGGCGTGTGTCTGTAGTTCCAGCTACTTGGAAGGCTGAGGCGGAAAGACTGCCCAAGCCCAGCAGGTGGAGGCTGCAGTGGCTGTGACAATGTCACTGCACTCCAGCCTGGGTAAACGAGTGAGACACCAATTCAAAAATAATAATAATGACGACGGAATGGATGAAGCTGAGAAGTCAATGTATGTATTTCTAGCTAGTATGTTTGGTGCTCAGACCAGTCATGGTGATGAGGGTGGGGATAAACCAGATGGCACAATGTTGAAAGCCCCAGGTGGCCGACATTAAGCAGGGACAGAAAAACCTTCAAAAGATTTCAGAACATCTTGAAAGTATACCCCAAGTCATAACATAATGAGCAAAAAGCATCAACATTCAGAATGCCTTCAGAAATGAAGCACTGGCTTCAAATGAGGCCATGCATTGCTGGGAAGACAACCAATGCTTAACCTCCAGCACTGTCAGAGAACAGATCCAATATCAGGTTTATTCTCTAGTAGCTAGAAAACATTTTAAAGGAAAAAATATAGCTTCAAATTCCCTAAAAAGTATAATTCTGCGAGGCCTCTGAAAACAAGAATAACATCTCACTTTCTATTTCCAGTACATAGCACAGTGCCAGTCACAGTAGGTGGGCAGTCAGTCCACAAATACTTAGTAAACGTAAGCTTTTAACTTCATCTAATGTCAAATTTCATTTGGGCTATATAATATGTCCCCACCGCCCTGAAATCTTCCCTTCATCCCCAATGAACTACTGAAAGGGGTGTCTTCATTAATGCAAAAACAGGTATTTGGTGAACCTTGTGTGTCAAGCCTGTGGTTAGCTGCAAAGAATCCACCACCTCCTTTTGGCTGCGCTGCAAAGAACACGGTTGCTTCGTCCCTCCTTTGGATACTCTCCATTTCTTAACTAGGGCAGTCTTTCTCGAACTTCCCCACCTACCCGCAGAGAGCTTTTGGGATCCTGCTTCCTAGCCACTCCCAGAGACTGACTGTCCAGCATGTCTAAGTGGGGCCCATGAACTTGCGCTTGCAACAAGCTCACGGTGATACCAAATACTGCTGGTCTAGAAGACCACACTTCTGGAACAACTGCTCTAGGGAACTTCGCAACATCTTAAGAACGTAAGCAACATTTATTGAGCACTTAATTACATCATTCTTTATTTCCTTCAATTCTCATAATCATCCTAAGGGGGGCAAGTGATACCCTCCCATTTGCAGTCACCATCCGGGCTTCCGTTTCTCCAAATATCTTCACAAAGGTCAACTGAAGAACCAGGCTGTCTGTGCTCTTACCCACGACACTTTCACACCTCGCTCATCCACGTTCTTGCCACAACCTCTCCCTCAAAGATTTCTAGCATCCACACGGCTTACATGATTACTCCTAAGGAGACAGCTCTCAAATCTTCATCTACTGTACCATGCTGCCAGGTGGATCTTTCTTAACTGGAGACTGATCCTCACTGCTCCTGCTCCAACGTTTGCTGTGTCTCTGGCCCTCATCCCTGAGCTGCTGCTGAGCTGCACTGGGTCTGCTCTTGTGCCATGCAAATATTCCTGGCCTTCCATCCCCACTTCACATGGTTCTTAAGGAAGGAAGCCTTCAGTCCTGGTTCTCTTTCTTGAATTTCCCTGATAGTCTGTTACAGACTTTCAGTATGGCTTTTGTTCACATGTTGTCTTATTTGCTAACTATTGTCTCATGTGTTAGTCTTGTCATTCAACTAACAAATTCACATATTAACATACAACAAATTCACATATTCACAAATTCACATACAACTAACAGAAGACCACATATTATTCGTGTTTTTTTCTAATTATTCCCAAGAACTAGCACTATGCTGAAATAATAAACTGAGGAAGCACATATTGCCAAACAAAAGGAAATATTCACAACCTCACGGGCTTTGCATTAGATGGGATTTTAAAGAACACTCTTCGATCCTATCTACTACACTTCTACAATTATCTACCCAGAAGCGATGTCAAGAACACAGAATCAATATGCAAAGCACAGCCATCCACAAAGAAAATTCTACTTTGGTTGTGTCTAAAATGTCTCCCAGTCACTTGTGCCCACTGGTTGTCTTTCAGCCACACCCTCCCCAGCCCACCTCCATGCATGTTCCACCTGTGACATCATCACAGCTTCACTCCCAGACGAGGCTGCTCACTCTGAGCACTGACCCAATGGTCTACGCTTGACAAAGATGCCCGTGCTGACAGAGCGGTCCAGGTGCAGTAGGATGGCCCTGAAACAAGCAAAACCACCAGCAGCCCTGTTCCATCTGTGACCACAGATCTGTCAATACAAGTCCTCTTTTGGGGATTCACAACACATGATCACTCAAGGCCCAGATGAGACATCCAGTTATCATCACCATGTCCCCAAACCAGCACTTTCTCCCCCTAATACTAACTAGTTAACATCAAGTGAATCTCTGCAGAACTCACTTGGGAAATTCTGTTTTGGATATTTCTATTAATAGAATTTCAAACTTCCACTACTTGGTTAGGTGTTCAGGTGGTATTTGCTGAATATTGTTGGTAAACAGCCTTCACACTGTATTATTGATTCATACTAAGTTTGCTGGAGGCACACTCCCCATCATCTTATTAGAAATGCCGCCAAGTTGCCCTTGTATTTGGTGCTTGTGCAGTTGGATACATAGATCACAACGAAGGCCCTCCCAAGTGCCTCTATTAGAAGTTTTGTAAGGCCAGACCCATGGCTCTTGGCCTAAACCAGGAAGTGTATGTGGATACACATTCTTTTCTATCTAAATTCTCATTTAAAATTCACATCTCTGTGATGCAGACAGCATCCTGACTTTTTCTTATTTTAGATACGTCAAGACCTCCAGCAGTAACATGCTCAAAGTCATACAGGTTAGTGAAGTCAAGACCAGAGAGGTATTAGATGAGCTTTACTCTGAAAATTCTGAAAGGGAGTACTTTCCAGTAATACGGTCCTGGTCAACAGTGGCTGAACCACAGTTTGACAAACTATTTTAAATGGGCACACAGTTGTTAAATTCTCCATTGTCTCAACAAGTATTTACTAAGCAGCTAACTTATTGCCAGTGTTTCTGGCACAGTACCAGGCTACTGGGGGCTAGGGATGAGTAAGACAGCACAGAATAAGGTACAGACACAATTGAACAAATCATAATGCAGTGAGATAAATGCTAAAACAACATTTAACATAAAGTCAGACTTACTTATCACTTTTTTACACTTTCATGAGACACTGTAATTATTATACCGCCCCAGCAACAAGATTGAGTGATCGCTTAAACTCTAACTCTTCTGGGAAAATAAGTCCCCATTCAGGTCTACAAGCTTGGAAATTTCCATCCAGATGCCAAGGCGGGTGACCTCGGGCCATGGCTTCACTGGAGAGTTTCCGGGAGCAAAGTACTGAGTCTCCTGCCCTTTAGCCACCTCTTGGTCACACAACAGAGCCCTACTTCCTCTCTGTCCTTGGTTCTAACAGGAAAACATACTCTTCCCTATTAAAATTCCAGTCAGCCTCTGTATCCTTGTCAATCAGGAAACCCAATTTCTACTTGAACGCACATAATGATAATGATGATGACTCACAAAAATCCCTCAGGAGATAATGAAATCTGACTTTCCAGATCAGGAACAAAATTAATGGACACTGAGCCCAAGAAGAAAGAAACAAGATCCAAGATTCTATACACTCTGGAGTTCACAGCTGTATCCTAAACATGTGTATCTTTAATGTTTGCTACAGTTGACTTGTAAGCTAAGAGTTCAGAAGCAGGAAAGAGCCCATTCCTTTCCTGATCACTCTGCAATCTGTGCCCCCACGTGTCAACCCACAACACACAGGTACACACCCACACACCAGTGGTGGGTGGTGCTTTATTTTTCTAATGTACTGCAAGCTGTTAAGTCTAGGAGAATGCGTGCTACATGTGGGCAAGGCTGTCGACTATGTTCTTCCATGCTGTATCGCGGGGCAAGGACATTGTGTCGGAACACAGAAGATGCCTAGTAAGTATTTGAACAATGAACACGCTGGCACAACACACAGCTGAATCTTCTGAGTTTGGCTGTGCTCAGGGAGGCATGGAGATGGGGTTCGAGCCTTTCTCTCTATTTTGCCTGAGGCCCTCCCCTTTCTAAGAGGAACCCAACTGCTCTAAGTTAACCAGCCTCCCTGCACTAACCTGCTCCTAAACTCAGCAATTCCTTTCCACCAGCTGAGCAGAGCTGCCCAATAGATTGGCTTTTTCCCTCAAAATGTTCCCTGTTACTCTCATTCCTTATGAAGCTTTTGAAAAAATGTTTCTTACCATCATGTACAAGTTTCCTCAAAACCTTGTGCAATAATATTTGTAGCCGGGCTCGGTGGCTCAGCCTGTAATCCCACGCTTTGGGAGGCTGACGTGAGTGGATTGCCTGAGCCCGCAGGTTCAAGACCTGCCTGGGCAACTTGGTGAGACCTCATCTCTACAATAAATCAAAAAATCAGCCGGGTGTGGTAGCGCGCGCCTGTAATTCCGGCTACTCAGAAGGCTGAGGCGGAAGGATCGCCGGAGCCCAGCAGGTTGAGGCTG
>CAUYQG010193980.1:0-10535 GCA_963574415.1 Tarsius wallacei
CAGCCTTCCGAGTAGCTGGAACTAGAGGCGCGCGCTACCGTGCCGGCTAATTTTTTGATTTATTGTAGAGATGAGGTCTCGCTTGCCCAGGCGGGTCTCGAACCCGCGGGCTCAGGCAATTCACTCACCTCAGCCTCCCAAAGGCGCGGGATTACAGGCTGAGCCACCGAGCCCGGCTCGGAAAAAATTATTTTTGGAGGGTGCTCCCCTTGTGGTACAGGCTTCCTCTGCTTGGAAAATGTTCTAGGAACCCATCCGCATCAGTGTAGCAGCTAGCATTGTTGTGAGAGGCTGCTTTTGGCTTCAGTGAATTTGGTGGGGGGGGTGCGATTCTTTCAGCATTTGCCCACTTAATGATGGGCGATTTACCAGTGCACATGCCCACACTGTGCTAAGTTTTCAGTAGTTTTTGACCAAAAGTGACATGACCTCCATATTGCTCTGAGTGACTTTTTGTTTCCCTGCATGAAAAAAGTCCTTAAAGGGGAACGTTTTGCCAGCGTGAAGGAGGTAAAACAAAAATGGCAGAAGCACTAAAAGGCATCAAAATTGATGATTTCAAAACCTGTTTTGAGCAGTGGAAAAAGCATTTTGATTGGTGTATTGCATCAAACGGAGAGTACTTTGAAGGTGACTGAAACTTAAACAGGTAAAAATTAAAAAAAATTTTTTTTTTTTTTTGAGTCAGAGTCTTACTTCGTTGCCCAGGCTGGAGTGCAGTGGCATGCTCACGGCCACCCCAGCATCGACCTGCTGGGCTCCAGCCATCATTCTGCCTCAGCCTTCCAAGTAGCAGGCACACACTACCCTGCCTAATTTTTTATTTATCGTAGAGATGAGGTCTCACCAAGTTGACCAGGCTGGCCTCAAATCTCTGGGCTCAGGCAATCCTCTCGCCTCAGCCTTCCAAAGTGGTGGGATTACAGGCAAGAATACAACTTTAATAAATAAATTCCATTTGGACTCCCCACATATAGTAGCTCCCCCTTATCCATGATTGATACATTCCCAAACCCCTAGTAGATGCCTGAAGCCATCGTTAGTAGCCAATCCTGTATCTACAATGCACAACTTTCATTTTTCTTTAGAATTTCAGATAGAAGATTCATTCTTACGGCAAATTTTAGCAACTTCAGAATACAATTTTTTTTTCTTTCCATACTAAGTCACTTAAAGGAAGCAGTCTATGGTTTTTCTTTGACATATACACATTTCCATCATTATTACTTTTGCATTGGGGCAATTATTAAGTAAAATACGGGTGACTTGAACACAACACTGTGATACAACAGTAGGTCCGATAACAGAGCTAACTAAACCTGACAAAGGGAAGAGTCACATCTTGGGCAGGGTGAGGTGAGATTTTACATGCTATCCAGAACAGCACATAATTTAAAACTTATCAACTGATTATTACGTGGAATTTTCTGTTTAATATTTCAGACCATGACTGACCACAAATAACTGAAATATCTGTCTGTGAATGCCCCACCATTGTATTTTGGATGCACATAACTTGTTTAGTTTCACAGCCATACAGTTGGAGAGGAATTCATTCCAGGATGAAGCACACCTTAAATCTCACCCATATCTGATTTCAGTAATATTTACATGAAACTCTGGACTTTTGACTTTTGAGCGTATGCTGGTTTGAATTAAGACTTTTGAGGCTATTGGGACTAGTGCATTTTGTATAAAAGGACATGAATTTTAGGGAGCAAGAGGAAGAATGCTATTGTCCAAATGTAATATATCCCTCAAATTCAAATATTGAAATCCTTATTCCCAGGGTGAGGGTATTAGTAGACAAGGCATTTGGGAGTTCATTAGGTGATAAAGGCAGAGCCTTCATGACTGTAATTATTGCCTCGTAAGAGAAATCTCAGAGAGCTAGCTCACCCTTTGACACAGGCCAGCAACCTGGCAAATGCAAAATACCAGGAACTAAGTCGAGTGAAAGAAGCATGGTCTCAAAATATGTGGCTATGGCTTTGGAATAAGTAGTGGATTTTAATAACATATATATGAGATCCACAAAATGTTTGAAAGTGTTACACTAGCAAAATCTCCACCAGGCTAATCTTAAAAAGACTAAGGCTTTTCAAAATTTCGAAAGACTTCTGGAGCTCTGATTTTCTGTGTGTAGGAACAAGACTTAGAAAGCTATTTTGTTACCAAAAGGGGTCAGTTTTTCAGAAGTGACCAAGAAAGGTGATACTTGAGAAAAGGTATATCAGAGATCAGAAGCCAGAGTCCTTATAAAGTTGACAGAGAGCTACTTTCTGGGAACAGAAAGGGGACCCAATCAAGAAACATCCCATATACCCAGAGTGGAAGACTCTGGTAGTATTTGTCCATCAGAATTCTGAAATTCCTTTTGAGCAGTAATTGCTGTGTACTTCTTATATTTACCTTTTTTTGCTCACAAACATCCAGATCAAGAGATATCATATAAGATCCTGAATTTTAAATACTATGCCATAATGGAATGAAACTTTTGGAAGTCTCAGGACAGGTGAATATATTTTAGATATGAAAGAAATGAAAATAATTGTGCTAGAGCATGAATTGTGACAGATTGCAAAATTTTTCTCCATTCATTTTAAGAAAGTCCAAGGGAGGAAGGCGTTAGCTTTAATGTGAGTAACATGTTTACATTGTGACTAAAGGCTAACTAACCATTTGTTAAAGAGAGGGCTGATAATCAAATTCAGTAATTAAAGTCTTCATGCCATTTAAATAAGATACTCAATATTAGCAAGCCTTCATTTCATGCATTAAAGCCACCTGGAAAACTGAGAATCACAACCCCCAGAGATTCCCAGGTAATTACTCTCAGGTGAGCTTAACCATGACTAAAAAAAAAGGCTTTCTGGGTGATTATAATGTGTAGTTATGGGAAAAACAAAAACAAAAAACAACACAAACTATTCCAAATTTTACTACCCATAAGTTGAAATTCTTTCATACTTAATGAAAAATTTTGAATTTGAATATTCTAGAATTTCATAGCAGTTACTGCTTTTGTTCACTGCTCTCTCCTCAGCACATACAACGGTATCTTGTTTATAATGAGTACTCAATATTTATCGAGTTAAAAGTATAAATGAATGAATGTAACGGAATTATATTCAGTCTGTATCTGTGGTAATTATTCTAGCAATGACAATATCTCAAAAAAAAAATAACAGAGCCATGCTTCATGAGTTTGTGAGTCATGCTTTTTGTGTTATTATTTTACTCTAAGTTAATGATTCCCAATCTTTAGTGCATAACAGAATCACCTGGAGGCTTGTTAAAATGCAGATTGCTGGGTCCCAACTCCAGAGTTTCCGATTTTCTAAGTCTGAGGTGAGGCTAGAGAATTCGTATTTCTAACAAGTTCCCAGGGGAGATTGATGATGCTGGTCTGGATGTCACAGTTTAAGAAATGCTGCCCAAACTTATATACAATCCTCTCTTTTTGAGGTTTCTGCAGCTCATCCAAAGACCTTCATGAACATCTAACATATTCCAGCTGCCTTATGTGCTAGCATCATTTGGCCCTCATCATATTGCTCCATGAGAACAGGAATGCTAGGAACCTCACAATAATACTCTGGCTACTGCTACTGCTGTAAATAATGTCTTTTTTCTCTGACCCAGAGGTCTCATGTCTTTTGCCACTATGCATTAATCTGTAAATTTGCAAGTAGGATATAATCTCTGATCAGTCATTATTAGTAAGAGTAGATAGTAAAATATAAAGTCAATTTCAGGACTTGACTTCTTTACAGCATAGTGAACAAGCAGTTTTTCTGGCATATTGTGACAAAGACATAGAAAAAGATCTATAACATTTGCTTTTTCAATTGGAAGTCTTGAATAGTTTCTTCAGAAATTCTCAGCTTTCAGTTTACATGAGAATCTTAGCGCTCAGAACTCCTACAAAAGGAAGAAATATGTAAATATGAGAATTTGGTTCAATTGAACCTGGGAAACGTGCTATGTCTGATTAGTTTTTCATTCATTTTGGGCCTGCTTCTATAAACAAACAATAAAAATAAAGTAAAATGGTTTAAATACTCTCACTGAACAGAATGGCATATCCAAGAGAGTTTATGGCTAGTCTTTGTGATAAACTCACAACACGTGAATTAGTATCTGTCAAGTTTTAGAGGAAGACTGATGTTATTTCTTTCGAAGTAAACAAACCATTTGAAACTAAAAAGATAATCAGCCTCATTTCTCTTCTGTTCTTATACTCCCATGGTACATTTTAATAAAAATGGCGACAAACCTCCTAGGAATTTTTTCTTTCACTTCATTCTTCATTTTCTTCTCATTAGCCATTCATACCAGCCAGCTTGATCATCAGGAAATGTAGCTGGCAAATAAAAATGGCTTGTCTTAACAGTCATATGAAAAAAAGTTCAGCCTCACTAGTCATCAAAGAAATGCGAATTAAAACTACACCAAGATACCACCTAACTCCAGTCAGAATGGCCATCATCAATAACTCAAAAAACAACACATGCTAGAGAGGATGCTGCAAAAGGGAACACTTCTACACGGTTGGTGGGAGTGTAAACCAGTACAGCCTCTGTGGAAAACAGTGTGGCGACTCCTAAAAGTTCCTAAAATCCGTATGACCCCGCAATCCCCCTACTGGGAATATACCCAGAAGAACTCAAATCACTATAAAAAAAGAGACCGGCACACACATGTTTATCACAGCATTGTTCACAATAGCAAGAACATGGAACTGACCATACTGCCCATCAAAAGAGGACTGGATAAAAAATATGTGGTACATATACACAACGGAATATTATGCAGCCATAAAGAAAAACAAAATCATGAACTTCACAGCAACCTGAATGGACTTAGAGTCTATAATACTGAGTGATCTATCACAGAAACAAAGAACTGAGTATCACATGTTCTCACTCATAAGTGGACCTTGAACAAATATCATAACACTATAGGAAAAGGATTGACAGTAGCGGGAAACTGTGGGGGCATGGAGCGGTGGGGAGTGGGATTGGCAGTAGTGGGAAACTGTCTGGGGAAGGGGGTGCATACCTCATCAACAAGGGTAACTGCACAATGAATATTTGTATGCCTAACCCTGAACTGTACCCCACAATTTTAAAATAAGAAAATTTAAAGGTGAAAAAAATGGTTTGGCTTATTCTCTTTGTTATTCTCTCACTGATCCCACCCTCTTTCCTATTCTTCATGATGAGTGATCACCAAAGAATCAAGATACTAACTCATGTTTAAGTATTTTTCTTGTGCTCTATTGCTGATATTAAGAAAATTTGACTTTGTTGATGTTGATTTTTTTTCATTTCACAATGACTTCAGTGTTTTTCAGCCAATATAAACTTTTATTCTTGGAAATTTTGAATATGTCACTTAAGAGTAATGCTTTGTCATTTGTATAAAATGATTTTAGAAACTTGAATTTATAGCATATTTTTATTTGAAATAAATCCTTCAGAAGAAAACCTATTATTCTTTAATAGGTATTGATAGTCTCATAAAAGAAAATAGAAACATATAATTACATAACTTATTAAAAAATAAATTCATGCTATCTGTTCCTAGTTTCCTCTTACCTTCAGTCTGACTTAAAAATATATAAATATGGCTCTATTTTTAACTGAAATTTAATTTGGCTTCCCTCCTCAGTGTTCTCTCTGTTTCTCCAAAGGTTAAAATAAAACCCTTTAGCCGGGCTCGGTGGCTTGGTCTGTAATCCCGCGCCTTGGGAGGCTGAGGTGAGTGGATTGCCTGAGCCCGCAGGTTCGAGACCCACCTGGGCAGGCGAAATCTCATCTCTACAATAAATCTAAAAAATTAGCCGGCGTGGTAGCGCGCGCCTGTAATTCCGGCTACTCAGAAGGCTGAGGCGGAAGGATCGCCAGAGCCCAGCAGGTCGAGGCTGCGGTGGCCGGGAGCGGCCACTGCACTCCAGTCTGGGCGATCGAGTGGGACTCCAACTCAAAAAAAAAAAAAAAAAGATTAGCTAGCTAGATAACAGCTCACTAATTCTGGATTTCTAAGGCCCGCTCACAATTTTGATTTGTCAGTCACAGTGAGCCCACCATAGTCCATTTACCACTGGATTTCTGAACTGGTAACAGTAAGAGATCCTGGAGGTACAAGTCCAATGCCCAGCCAGGCGATGATGAAGTCCTATAAACTGAACTGAACCGTTTTCTTAGTGTGCCAGACACACTCCTGAGGGAAATCTTTTCACTGCCTCCCACAGGGTCCAGGAATTGTTTAAGCCCCTGCCTGCAGAAGGGAAGTATGACTGGCTCTGACACTTCAGATTGCAAGCCTTCTCTTCTCCTGAATTGTGCATATCATGTTCCAGGTAGTTTCTTCCTGGGAGTTTGGATGGAAAGTAATTTATTGAAACCTCAATGACTAAAAGACACTTGGAAGATGGGCAAGTTTTACTGGGACTGTACTGAGTTGGTTTCTATCAAGAAGAGTTGTGCTGTGTAGCCTGTTTCCTGTGGTGAGCTCCTTTTCTCCTGACAGGATTCTGACAAGGCGCTAATATACCACCTAAGTAATGGCCAAGGTCACTAAGGTGTTCATTTATCACCTGTCAGGCTGAAATTCTTCCGGCACCATGAGTGGGAAGTGAGCTGGCAGGCTGCCCTAGTGCTGGCTTGTTAGTGACTCAGCACGACCCTCCAGGGCCTCTTCATCCCTGCTCCTGGCATGAGATCAAGCTTTGGTTTTATTTCTAGTCTGCACTCTGGCCAAGCAGACCTATTGAATACCTGAGATGACAAGGGAAATGACTTACAGCTCCCTTGAGGCTAAATTCCGACAACCTGACCTGACAGAGTTAGGAATCAAGTTTTGTGACTCTTCAGGGAGCTAAAACCTCCGCCTGATTGGGCAGCTTCAGCTTAAGAGTGAGAGGCAAGAGAAACAAGATTATTTCTAGACTGCACAGCCCCCATCTGCACACATGTGGTATAAAATAACTGTGTTCATACCAGACACATCGGAGCACTTTTGGGAATCCACCATTAAAGCATCAAATACTTCAAAGTCAGTTTTCTTCACTTGAATGATGTTGTTAACTGTGCCAAGCTGGCTGGTTACTATTGGCTGGGAAGAGACAGACAGGCAGAAATCATAACGTGGAAGGTCTGTGGAGTTACTCTTTAGAGGACTTGGAGTTCCTGGCTGGAAGGCCTCATATCTTGGCTAACCACCCTGCTCATCTTGGTCAGGTATGCCAACTGTCTAACAATTAGTGCCGCTATCTAGCTCTGCCACACGCAGGGACTTTTACCAGCAGGGCAAAGGGACCTAGCAACAATCCGTAAGGGAAGGCAATTTGTTTGGATTGTGCAGGCAAGAGGATCAGTACCTCAGAAGGGTCGTGTGTCCACTGACCATCCACAAAGAACTTGTATTGATGCTCTCCTTCAGGCAGATCCAGGATGGCTACAAAGTTATTGTGGCTGCAAATAAAAGGAAGCAGAGGATTTCAGCCCCTTAACCCACCTGCCAAACCAGCTATGAAATAAAACGTTTCCATATAAATCCAAGAGCTGTAGAATACATTTTTTAACTGATTTAGACAATTCATTATAATTATCTCAATCTGGAAAGGCTACAAGGAAGCAGCAGTATGACAGGTTTTCCTGAAAACTCACTTTGCTCAAATACCGGGAAACCACATCCCTAACACTGAGGAGTCAACAAACAGGCATTTGTCCTTCTCCAGTTTGTGTGCAGAACACCACCCAGCAGCCCTGGATGCCAAGGAGGAGGGCAACACTAGAATAACAGCAAGCAGCCTGCTTTTGCCCTTTGTCAGTTTGCTTTGGGCAGGAGAAAAGATCAATCTAATTGCAGGCACAAATGTTCTCTAAAGAAACTTGCATAAGTACTAAAAAAAGATTCTGGGAAAGTTCTTTCATTGGTTGTTTTATTCCCTTGACTTGAACTGACCCGTGACTATTATGTAGAGCACCGCTGTAAAGCAAGTGGCTTCAACAACAGTCAGGCCTGGCCCAGCAGGGCATGATTTCCCCCTTCATTTCATCAAGAGTACTCACTAGTAAGATGTTTTCTCATTGACAACTTGAGACAGAAGTCTGTGCCAGCGTTCCTGATAAAGTGTCTTACTATATCCTCACTAATGATGCCTACATAGCATGTATACCCAGAGAGTCAAAGTTAGAAGAAACCTCAGAGATCACTGGGTCCAATAGTCCTTCTTTTTACAGAAAGGCATACTGAGGCGGAGGTGTTAAATAACTGTTAGAATGGCAAACGTGGGCTCAAATCTGTATCTCTTAAGATTCCCAGCCTAGTGCTCTCTCCCTGCACTAGGAATAGGTTTCTGTGCTTCTGAGGAAAAGTCCTGACTGAACAAATACATAGCTAAATACCTGAAGTGAAACACATCTGTGACACAGAAATCTTCTCCAGAGAGATGTTGCTTCTTCTAAAAAAGGTGAGCTCTAAACCTAGAGACTGCTTGGGTTTGAGATTTGAACCCTATGACTTATTATTAAGCAAGATTATTTTACCACTCAGCATTCATTTTATAGAAACACATTTTTTCTACTCACCTGCTGAGATCTTTTAGAAACAAGAGTATCCATCGCTAAGACAAATATGTGAGCACTCCCCAGGCAATTACCTTCTTGTGAGGGGAAGTTTACTCCAGTTGTTGAAGGACCCAGATAAGTAAACTTCCTTTCCGCCCCCTGTCCATCGAAATACAGTTGGCCGAGCCTGGGCGGGAGCTTTATCATTCACTTCCAGATCATGTTGCCAGGCTAGGAATTCCTCCTTCTCTGGAGCCTATAAGCAGAGCGGTTTACTCAGGACAGGATGCTGAGAGTGAGCTCCCTACAACAGACAGTTACACTAATAGAATTCTTTTTTTTTTTTTTTTTTGAGGTGGAGTCTCATTCTGTCGCTCAGGCTGGAGTACAGTGGCACACTCATGGCCACTGCAGCCTGGACCTGCTGGGCTCAGGTGATCCTTCCGTCTCAGCCTTCCAAGGAGCTGGAACTACAGGCAAGCACCACCACACCCAGCTAATTATATAATTTATTGTAGAGATGAGGTCTCACCAAGTTGCCCAGGCTGGTCTCAAACCCCTGGGCTCAGGCAATCCTCTCACCTTGGCCTCTCAAATTGCTGGGATTACAGGCTTGAGCCACCACGCCAGGCCTAACAGAATTCATTTAAAGAAGCAGCTGTTACTACTGAGGTTCATATTCAGCTTGGAAACTTACCAGTAGTGCCTGAGTTTCCTCACCTGCAAAATGCAGATAATAGACTGAGATAGTCCATGTAAAATGTTCTGCATAGTGTCTGACACATAGTGGGTACTTACCATTTACTAAGTCTACATCAAAATTCTAGAGGAAACTATAAAACCCACTTGGAAGAGGCTGACCCCAGACTAGCTTAATAATTGTTATTTTCCTCTCTTAATTAAGCCAGATGCACTGCAGAACGATATCACTGGTCAATGATGGACCACAGCATATGCGACAGTAGTCCCACTATAGATCATAATACCAGACGGGCTCAGTGGCTCAGTCTGTAATCCCAGCACTTTGGGAGGCTGAGGCGAGTGGATTGACTGAGCTCGCAGGTTCGAGACCCACCCAGGCAACTTGGCGAGACATCGTCTCTACAGAAAAATTACCCGGGCGTGGTAGCACACACCTGTAGTTCCAGCTACTTGGAAGGCTGAGGCGGAAGGATCGCCTGAGCCCAGCAGGTTGAGGCTGCGGTGGCTGGGAGTGTGCCACTGCACTCCAGTCTGGGCGACAGATTGAGACTCCAACTCACACACATACACAAAAAAAAATCATAATACTATATTTTTACTGTACCTTTTTTATGTTTAGCTACATTTAGATACACAAATACTTACCAACTGTTGCATTATAACTGCCCACAGTATTTACTATAGTAACATGCTGTACAGGTTTGTAGCCCAGGAGCAATACACAACACCATATAGCCCAGGTGTGTAGCAGGCTACACTTTCTAGGTTTGTCTAAGTATACTCTAAGTATACACATGAGGACAAAATTGTATAATGATGCACTCTCAGAACATATCCCCATTGTTAAGCAATGTATGACTGTATATGAAAATTTTATTAGGAACAATTTTAGAACTGTCAATTTGAAAATTGGTAAATCCATTATTACTTTTTTTTTTTTTTTGAAATTGGTCTTGCTCTGTCGCCCAGGCTGGAGTACAGTGGAACACTCATGGCCGCTGCAGCCTCGACCTGCTGGACTCAGGCGATCCTTCTGCCTCAGCCTTGCAAGTAGCTGGAACTACAGGCCTGCACCATCATGCCTGGCTAATTTTTTGATTTATTGTAGAGATAAGGTCTCACCAAGTTGTCCAGTCTGGTCTTGAACCCATGGGCTCAGGCAATCCTCTAGCCTCAGCCTCCCAAAGTGCTGGGATTATAGACGTGAGCCATCTGCCTGGTGACATTTCTGTAGTCACTTTATTTGGACTGTCC
>CAUYQG010193981.1:0-30759 GCA_963574415.1 Tarsius wallacei
CTAAACTAATAAATACAGCCCCTCCCTACATAACTCTCTCTCTCTCTCTCTCTCTCTCTCTCTCCCTCTACCTCTGTAGCCACCACTTTAATAAATCTCTTGGTCCCCAACGGGTGTGGAGTTATTACTGGCGCCCAAATACTTTCCTATACAATCTCCTAATTCAGAAAATGACTCAACTTTGTTGGAGGTGATGACTATATCTTTCTACTTTACCCTCCAGTTGCTCAAATATGTCAAAATGTCTCTCAATTTCATAACTTCATACACACTGTCCTCTCCTCTGGGATATTTCCTTATTTGACTGGCAAATTTCTACTCATTTCTCAAGTCTCAGCCTACATATCCCTTCCAGAGAGATCTTCCTTGCCCTTTAGATGATATAAGGTTCCCCTGCTAGGTATGCCTATAGAATTCTCTGATTTCTCTTTTATATCCCTCATTATGCATTTTCATAACTACTGATTTCATTTTTTATTTTCCCTACCAGATCATAAGCTCCATGAGGGTAGGGGCCATGCCTACCTTGTTCACTGTTACATACCGCCCCAACACAGTGTGTACCCCTTATCAGCCACTCAAGAAAAAATTATACAAGGGAAGGGGGCAGTCAGTGAGAATCAAATACCATCTAACAGAGCCTATGCAGTCAATGAGCAAGTGACAAATTAGCAAAAGGCAGCAGATGCAAAGATCACGAAGTCCAGTCATTGGCAGGGAGCAGCTAATTAGAAAGTCCCAGATTTGTCTAATTCTGGATCCATCTCTTTTGCTAAATAACCAGAACTCCCCACTCTAGTGCTCTCCACATAACAGGCAGAGTATATCCTATTTGTTGGCTTTGCTGTCCTGGGGCCTCTGAAAGTCTTGGCAGATTCTGCCGGGCCATCTGGCCTTCCGCCTCCCTCCTGAAACTCATTTCTGCTGTTCTGTGATCAGATGTCTTGCCCATTGATCTTTTCCAGGATACCGGGTTTTACTTGCTGTTTGCTGGCTGCTACATCTCCCCAAAAAGTAATACAGAATGGCTTCACATGGCAGTGGAGAAGAGATTCGAGTTTGCCAGATCCCAAAAGCTCCATGAAAAGTTTAGAAGCATTTTTTAACATAGTTTCATAGTTCTCTCTGAAAAGACGATGCTGATCAGACAGGATGTTCTTATTGTATAGTGTGTGAAACTAACACATATGGTTTTTACTGATCAACAATTTGAAACAAGTTCGAATTCACAAGTTTAAAAAAAAAAGTAATTGCCTAACTTTAAGCGTGTCTGTTGAAAACTGATGGGGTGTATACAAAATGAAAAACAAGACTGAAGCTGGAAAATACAGAGCTTGGCATTGGGGGACTTAACTAAAGACTGCAGGACAAGAAAGAGACCTTTCTTGTCTCGAGAATGAGGACTCTCACATGAATTCGACGCCTACTTTAACAACATTTTGTCTCATGTAATCCCCCAGAAGTGTGAAATAATCATTTAAAAAACAAAAGGGAATAGAGAATTTTATCAACCATACTGCGTGTGGTTAATATTTCCTATTAATATATTGGGATTTGTCAGAGAAAAACCCAGAACTTCTCCCAACCACATATCCTTTCATGTACTAAGGGCTGAGATTCACAAAGCTAATAAACCTCACTGGCAAATTCGCATCATCTATAAAAATACTACAGCCTTGAATGTTATAACATGGTAGAACTGAATGGAAATCTCCTTGAGAGCATTTTTCTTGTACCCTATTTATGTGATGCCAAAAAAAAAAGACACTCACTGCTTAATATTTGGAGGAAAATCTGCACATGCCACCGCACTCTGCAGAGACTCTTCCAATAAGTGTGAGTACTTTTCCAATCTGCTTTTCCTGGGGAGTCTTCCCCTCCAAACATCAATATGAGACACCCTGATAACACAAGACTTGACACTACAACTGCCTTCCAAACGGCAAAGGATCAAACTCCCTTGAAGAATGGCCACTACATTTTACTACTGTGTGGCCCACTCTTGGATTCTTTTGCAATGCCATAGCCTCATATTTTTCTTCTTATCAGAAATTCATAAGGATGCTGGGGGCAGTGGCGCACACCTGTGATCCCAGCACCGTGAGAGGCCAAGGTGGGAGGATTGTTTGAGGCCAGAAGTTTGAGACCAGCCTGAGCAACATACCCAAAACACCCATCTCTACAAAAAAATATAAAAATTAGCTGGGTGTGTTGTCCCAGTTACTGGTGATGCTAAGGCAGGTGAATTGTCTTAGCGATCGTAGGCATGGAATGCCTAAGGTCAAGGTTGCAGTGAGCCATAATGATGCCACTGCACTCCAGCCTGGGCAACAGAGTGAGACCCTGTAAAAAGTAAAAAGAAAAGAAAAAAGAAATTCATAAGAGAAATCTGTGTAACAAAAGGCGCAATGAGGAACACATTTTAGATCATTTTCCCACAGAGGACAGAGTTACCAGCCCCTGAGATTTTTTTTTAACAGTCTGGCTGATAATCCGGTGCCAATACCAACTGCTGGTTAAACCATCTAATCAGCCAGGATGTGTTTTTTTGTTCTCCTGCTTTTGTGACTTTGTTTTTTGAACATTTGAAGTTGCCAACAATCCCAAATGGTATCTTATTACTTCTCTCCAGTTTGCTTCTATTTGACAATAAAAACTACTGTATCTGGACCAAATTATAATAGAATGCATAAATGACCCACCACTGTAAGCCCGACTAACAGGTATCTCCCTATAGTGGTTTGAAAGAGAATTTTTTTATATTAAGCCACAAACGGGAAAAACACATGTCTGTATAATTTTGTTACCTATATTTATCATCAACAACAATAGCAATGATTTACTGAGTACCCACCACAATCATAAGAGGAACTCTGGGAGCTTAAATTAGTAAAGCTAGACTTATGCAGTTTACTTAAAACAAGGTCAGGATATTTGCTTACAGAAACAAAAAGCTTTTTCTCTTCCTAACCATTTATGATTTAAATCTTTTTTTAAAAGTAAAGACAGAAGTTAAAATGCAAGACTGTTTTTTTTCCACATACAACTTTCTGACTTACAATAGGTCAAGCATCGGTGCTCAGGTTTATAGCTGGAGGAGCATATAAAACAAGCGTGGGGATCTGCAAAAAGAAGAAATTAATAATTACTTGATGAATTCAATGGTAGAAAAAATTTAGTGTTAGTATGATGCCTCAAGATACCAAAATTTTCAAGATATAAGAATCTTTTGTCTCTTCTCTCTCTCTCTCTCTCTCTTTCTCTTTTTTTTTTTTTTTTTTTTTTGAGTCAGGGTCTCAACCTGTCTCCCAGGCTGGAGTGCAGAGACATGATCACAGCTCACCATAGCCTCAACCTCCTGGGCTCAGAGCAATCCTCCCACCTCAGTCTCCCAAGTATCTGGGGACTATAGGTACATACCATCATGCCCGACTAATTTTTTTATTTTTTATTTTTGTAGAGATGTAGTTCCACTATGTTTCCCAGGCTGTCTCAAACTCCTGGGCTCAAGCAATTCTCCCACCTTGGCCTCCCAAAATGCTTGGATTATAGACGTTAGCCACTGTGCCTGGCTGCAAATTTCTTTTTTTCTTCCCTTTTCCCTCCCTCTTAGGTTCTATTCTCAGCATTCTATTTTTAGGTTTCTGCACTGTTATTGCTGATATAATATTATGTGCAAATTCCCATTAAGCAGCAAAATACTTAAAACCAAAAGTTTCTTCCTAGAAAATGTATAAGAAATTTGTCCCAAGACATCTGTCCTTAATAACTTCTATAACCTTTCTACTAATCTCTTACTAGGATTTGAAATATGTAAATAAAAGTATTCATTATTTTAAATGTCTGTCAAAATAGAAGTGTTCCTATAATAAAATATTGAAAAAATAGAATCCTATTGAGATATTAAAAGAACCAGAAATCTTTTGAAATTCATCAAACACGAGGATTTGAATTCTCTAAGGGAAGCTCATATTTAAAACTTTAGAGCTTTAGAAGAGACATTGTGTCCAGGTGATCTTTACTTAAAGGACTGCCAGTTCCTGTTTACATGTTTAAATTAACTTGCATCCTTTAATGAAAATCATCTTTATATTGCCTTGCTGAGTAGCTCCACATATCATCTAGATACAGTCCTCAAATATTTAATAGTTACTGTACAAACACAATTTTAAAAATTATTTTATTACGGACACTGTTGTATTTGGGAGACAAAAGCCTGCACAACGCATGCAGTTTTGGAAAATGAGTATAAAGGTAGTATTAGAAGCCGGATCCTGTAGTATTTCCCAAAGCCTCTATCTCTTTATTTTCTGTCCCTGTAAAAGAAATGAAATTTTCAGAATGCCTGTAGAATAAAGAGCCTGAGAACTCTGACTGACTGTGAGTGGGCCGTGACCCGTTGCTAGCTATCTGAGAATTGGGGACTTAACCAACTCAGTCCCCTCAGTTCGTCCACAGGGTTTATTTTAAATATTCCTCAGCTTGAACAACCTTCTGTGTGAATTTCCCTCGTGCTGAGTGCCCCAATTTGGCCACACTTCCTTCTGTGTCTCTGGCCTAATCAGCACCGCAACCGTTTTGTCTTGCAGAGCCGTTTAAGATATCCAATCTCTAAGCAACTCTGACTAATTATTTCAGACTTGGGAAGAAAAAGCCACTCTGAAGAGTTCTCATTCTACCTTTAGCATTTTTCCCAGCAAAGAACAAACCTCGTCTCTTTCAATAGCATCTGTGAGTGATTGGCTGAGGAATGTCTACAAAGAGCAGTAATACAAAACAGTTTCTTTAGGAATGGGGATGGAGTCGCTAAAATCCCACAGGCCACAAAGTTCTCCTCCCCAGCTTGATGGCCTCTCACTGCCTTTATTGGCTTTTCTTAATAAAAATTTTCATTGAGGGATGGGTTTAAATAGAGGATTAAGTAGCTTCATGGACGCCTCAGATAAGTTAAAATATACATGTGAAAACACTTTAAATTGTTTTTTTTTAAGATGTGGGTTACAATTCAGGATTAGGTATGCAAGTGGTCATCATACTAAATTGTATTTAATACAGTGAAGTTGTTCAACTTATTTTTATAGAATATAAGGCCATCCTTCCAACCCATTATTAATAATGCTCTTAGAAGACAGTGGGATATCAAACAATCCCCTTGAATCAATAATGAATTCTCAACACATCAAAAAGTCCTTCTTGCCTTTGAAGCAGGAGTGGGTGGTCTTTCATATAAGCTCGAGGTTCTAAGAGCTTTCTGGCAAATTCCTCCCTATCTCTCCTTGAACATACATAAATACACACACACACACAGACATACACATATGTACACCCAGTTCCAGCCAAGAGGCAGAAGTAGATGCCTACACAGACCCCACTTCCAAAATAGAGGTGTCTGCATTCAACTAAGCTAATAACCATTACTCATAACAAAGATGAGCAGCTGCTTACCATGTGCCAGGCACTGCATTGCAAGCTTTATATGAATTATTTCATGTAACTCTCAGACTATCCTTAGGAATTTGAGCTTTGGGGAGTTTTTAAAGCTTTAGAGGGAAGGTTACGCAGCTGGAAAGTGATGGTGCTGAAACTCACGCTCAGGTTGTCCTAACCCAGAGCCCCACACCTTTGCTGTCCCAGGCACTGGCATCTCTATCAACCTCAAATAGACCTTTAGAGCATCTTCAGGTCATCATTTTCTTTGTACTCCATTCTTGCCCTTACAGCTACTTGTCTGTTAGCTCAAATATCAATTTCCTTCCTTCAACACTGGAGCCAAGTCAGGTAAAAGAACTTCTAGAATTGAACCAGTAATCAGAATCAGGAAGTATAATAAAAACTTTCAGAGCAAAGAAGCAAGAGCTGAAAGAATGGGGAAGAAGGGAATTTAAGATAGCTATGTGGTCTGTGAATTATTGAGAAATGGGTATAGTCTCAGATGTGATCGCTATAGCAGTTAAAATAATGAATGAATTCTATCTAATGTATGAACATGGAAAACAATCTGGAAAACAAGTTTGAATGAAAAAATCAAGTTGGGATATGTTATATACTGAATACCATACTTTTAATTTTTAAACCTGTAAAATAATATTAGGGAATTATATGAATATGCTCATGTATATGAAATGCATTAAAATATTTATGAGAAGGAAAAAAACCTACCTTAGGAATGAATGGCTATTTCTGGGGACTCAGGGAGCTACAGGCTAGGGAGAAGTAAACAGAGGACTTTGACTATATCTGAAATGTATTCATTTTGAAAAATCTGAAGCAAAAATGACAATTGGTAAAATATAAGTGGTGGCTACATGGTACCTGAATTCATCTCTATAGTTTCCTGAATGTTTAACATAGTTTATTGTTCGAAAGAAACTAGGCCGGGCTCTGTGGCTCAGCTCCGTGGCTCAGCCTGTAATCCCAGCACTTTGAGAGGGCGAGGCAAGTGGCTTGCCTGAGCTCCCGGGTTCAAGACCAGCCCAGGTAACTTGGTGAGACCTCGTCTCCACAGTAAATAAAAAATTATCCAGGCATGGTAGTGTGGGCTTGTAGTTCCGGCTACTTGGAAGGCTGAGGCGGAAGAATCGCCAGAGCCCAGCAGATTGATGCTGGGTTGGCCGTGAGTGTACCACTGCATTCCAGCCTGGACAACAGAGTGAGACTCCAACTCAAAAAAAAGAGAAAGAAACTAAAAAAAAGTTTTCTGAAGATAGATGACAGATAGATCAATGATAGATGATAGATAAGTAGATAGATGGTAGATAGATGGATGATAGATTAGATAATAGATGATAGATAGATGGATAGATAGGTAGATAGATGATAGACAGATAGATAGATGATAGATAGATAGATAGACAGACAGACAAACAGACAGACACTCTCTGAGGAAAACGAAAGAAGGCTGTGGGAAAGAGGCTTATGGAAGTCTCCCCTGGAGCTATGGCTATGGAGCACTTTGGTGGCTGAGAGGTAAGGGAAGGGTGTCAAAGCAACAGTTAGGTGGAGTGAGGAGGAGAAAGGGAACTGGTGAGAGAGCACAGTGTCGCATGAGCAATGGGAGAGTTGTTTGTAAATAAAGAGTTTGAAACATGAATCACACCCGGCTGGAAGTGCAGAGTGCCTGGGCTGGTTTATTTTTATTTATTTATTTATTTATTTATTTATTTAATTTATTTTTGAGTTGGAGTCTCACTCTGTCGCCCAGACTGGAGTGCAGTGGCCGCTCCCGGCCACCGCAGCCTCGACCTGCTGGGATCCTGCGATTCTTCCGTCTCAGCCTTCCAAGTAGCCGGAACTACAGGTGCGCGCTACCACACCCGGCTAATTTTTTGATGTATTGTGGAGATGAGGTCTCGCCAAGTTGCCCGGGAAGGTCTCGAGCCCATGGGCTCAGGCAATCCACTCACCTTGGCCTCCCAAAGCGCTGGGATTACAAGCCGAGCCACCGAGCCCAGCCTACCTGGGCTGGTTTAGAGCAAAGAGTCCCATGTGTCCAACTCAGGGTGCATAAGAGAACCTTCAGCTTCCATCCCTGCTCCAGCCACACAGTCTGTTGGAGTAAACTGGATTACTTGAGGTTGCAGATGTGCCTGGAAAAATAATTAAATTCTGACCCCAATAAGGTTTCACAAGCATATGGCTATGTCTGATTAGTTGGAAAACCCCAAAAAGTAAGATCTAAGAGGAGAGGACAGAAAGTTTGCCAAAGAAAGGAAGGTATTTGGTATAGTAAATTCAGCAAAAAGACCTGAGGGTTAAAGGGTAGTGAATTTAGCAGCTGATAATAGAAGCATTGGGGACCCAGGCATCCCAGTCACGTGTTTGAACTCTGTGTCTATGAATTAACAACTGTCTCGCAACTTAGAAACCTTGGGCAACAAGCCTTCCCACCACTTCCAAAACCAAAGATAAAAACGTTGTATGAGAGGGGATCCCAAAAAACTCAGAATTTATTTATTTAAAAATGTGTATTTGGATGAAATATTACACAGCCATAAAGAAGGACAAATACATGGACTTCGCCGCAACTTGGATGAATTTAGAGTCTATTATACTCAGTGCTCTATCACAGAAACAAAAAACAGAGTACCATATGTTCTCACTCACAAGTGGACCCTGAACATTTACCATAATACTACAAAAAAGGAATTGGCAGGAGCAGGATACTGCCCCCGGTGGGGGGGCACACATATAACATCAAAAAGGGTACCTGATCTCAAGCCAGGCAAAGTGGGGATGGCAAAGCAAAGCCCAGACTTTACCTGTACAATGTCCACTTTTATACCTGATCCTGAATTGCACCCCACATCTTTAAAATAAAATATAGGAAAAATTATAATTTTAAAATGTGTATTTATTCTTACATATTTAAGCTTTCAAAGAATTCTCCGTTAGATGCAATACACCTATCGAGATGCTTTTCCCACTGCTCAGAACAATTTTTGAACTCATCAATTTTGATGCCCTTTAGTGCTTCTGCTGTTTTTTGTTTCAACTCTCCCTCACTGGCAAAATATTTCCCTTTGAGCACTTTTTCCATCCGGAGAAACAGGGATGGCGGGGTAAGGGGGTCATACTGCTTTTTGGTCAAAAACTGCTGAACACTCAGTACAGTGTTGGCAGGTGGATCGTGTAAGTCACCCATCATGAAATGGGCCAACATGGCGACAGAATCTCCAAAAAAAGAAAAATTCACTGTCCTGAATTCTACCCACATCTTTAAAATAATAATAATTCACTGAAGCCAAACGCAGCCTCTCACAATACTAGCTGGTACACTGATGCTAATGGGTTCCAAGACAGTTATCTAGTAGAGGAAGACTGTACCACAAGGAGCCCAGTCCAGGTTTTCTTGGGTCTGCCCTTCAGTTTGGGGTTTTTTGTTCGTTGTTGTTGTTGTTGTTGTTGTTGTTGTTCTCACTGTGTTGCCCAAGCTGGAGTGCAGTGGCACAATCATAGCTCACTGCAACCTCGATTTCCTGGCTCAAGCAGTCCTCCTGTCTCAGTCTCCTGAGTGGCTGAAACTGGGACTACTGACACATGCCACCATTCCCGGCTTTTCTTTTTTTCTTTTTCATTTTTTAGATTGAGTCAGAGTCTTGCTATGTTGCCCAGGCTGGTCTTGAACTCGTAAATTCAAAAGATCCTTCCGCTTTATCCTCCCAAAGTGCTGGGATTACAGGCGTGAGCCACCATGCCCAGCCTATTATTTTTTATTTTCAGAAACAAAAGTAGCCAAGATATTGGCAGGGATTTCAAAGGAGAAGGTGCTGGTAGCAGCAACGTCCTAGATTTCCAGTCTGAAACACAGCTGCAGCCTCGGAGCGTCACCTAGATTAGTTCCAGCTGCTGATTCTGGCTGCAGCAGAAGCGATTTCGTGCAACTCAGAGGAAAGCACTCTGTGATGTCACTCACTGTGCTTTGGGGCCCACCAGCCTCATTCCAGAACACTTTGCCTTCCCTGGAACGACAGGACAAGGAAGCATATTGCTCTCAGTCTGCAAAAGCATCACTGGCTGAGGGCCTGCGACAAGAGCCGCCCCCAGGCAGCTGCGGCGGTGGCCTGCCGTGCCAGCACCAGGGCAGCAGTGACCAGCTTCCTACCGGGTTCTGCACTGGACTGCAGCCCAACCCCCAGGTGTCCTGGTTTGGGTAGCTGTGGCCACCCCGTGTGGGAAGCCCAGTGGTGAGTTCAAGCCCAGGTTCTGCATCCATAGAAAGAGACCCGTGGGGAAATTGTCGCAAATATACCCAGAAGATTCCTGGCTGGGTTTTTTTTTTCTTTTTTTTTTTTTGAGTTGGAGTCTCTGTCCCCAGGCTGCAGTGAGCCTTGACCTGCTGGGCTCAAATGATCCTTCCAAGTCTTCCTAGTAGCTGGAACTACAGGCATGTGCCACCATGCCCAACCAATTTTTTGATTTATTGTAGAGATGAGGTCTCCCCAAGTTGCCCAGGCGGGTCTCGAACCCGTGGGCTCAGGCAATCCTCTCACCTCGGCCTCCCAAAGTGCTGGTTTTTATTAAGTTAAAAAATATACATGGAGGGGAGGAACTCCATGAAGAACCATAATGGGTAGGTAGAGGGCAGAGCAACTGAGACAGGAGTGCTTCTGTGTCCCTGGAATTTGCTACCATGAAGGACAGCATGTTTATGAACACTGTTGTGTCAGAGGAAAAAGACATCATAAAATAAAACACAAGTTTGAATCAGATCGTTCTTCCCCATGTTTCTGCATCCCTCTAAGACACGGACTCCAGAGGAATACTGGTTAGGAAAGGGATGGCTGGGAGGAGAGAGGAAGATGCCACATATGAGATGTCCCCACTTGTGATCTGCTGTGATGACAACATCTTCCTCTACGAGCCATGATAACACGCAACCCTGGGGTCTGTCTTAAGTGGAACTTTGTGTCCTCGCTTGAGTTTTAGTCTGTGGGTTGAAAGTGTAAGAGAAGAGAAGACAGCATCCCTACAGAGAGGGCTACCAGACACACATCTCCAGGAGAAAGGAGGAGGGGCAGGGCAGCAGCCATCAGCACAGAGTTGGTCTCACACCTAGAATTGTCCCCAACTCACCCCCAACACGGATGAGTCCCTCCCTGCATGCAATCCCTGGCTTACAAAAATTTGAACATAGGAAGAAAGACAGGATAACCAAACTGAGAAAGGCAGGGGTGGGGGAACTCCTGAGATCGTTCTCTGCTTTGGTGGGATTGTGACATGTTTTTTCTTGGACGGCATCTGGGTGGTCCCCTGGCAAGGCGGGGAGTCTCAGAGGCCATGGCAGTCATCTCAGGGAACCAGGAAAGCAGAAAAACAGGTTTTGGTGTGCAGTACCCCACAGAGCTGTAGCAAATCACAACATCCCCTTTTGGTTAAATTTGAACCCCATCATCATAGGACTTGAGGGTTTGATCATACTTGAGGGTTTGATGATACATCCTGACCTGCAAGATGCGTTTGGGGTCTTGTCATGGCCAGCCATGCCTATTGCAAGCCTATTATTTGCCCAAGGCAGGGGACACGGGACACATATGCAACAGTATGAGGGCATCTATGACTGTAGAAAGGACACGTCCCATTGCGTTTTGACTTTCAGGTCTGCTATTTCTTTCAACATTCTGGAGTCAGACTTGTCCAACATTTATGGTCCCTTGGAAAGCGGAAACATTCATCCTCTTGCATGTGTCCAGAGTTGAGGAGCATTTTAGCCAACTGGTTTGTAAAGTGCAGGCACTCTTTTTTTTTTTTTTTTTTTGAGTTGGAAACTCACTCTGTCACCCAGACTGGAGTGCAGTGGCCGCTCCTGGCCACCACAGCCTCGATCCGCTGGGTTCCAGGGATCCTTCCACCTCAGCCTTACAAGTAGCTGGAACTACAGGCGTGTGCTACCACGCCCGGCTAATTTTTTTATTTTTATTGTAGAGATGAGATCTCACCAAGTTGCCCAGGTGTGTCACGAAACCACGGGCTCAGGAGATCCACTCACCTCAGCCTCCCAAGGCGCGGGATTACAGGCTGAGCCACCGAGCCCGGCCAGGCACTCTTACTTACCCAACACTTTGCCCACATCAGGAATCATGCTGTCTTCCCTGAGAGATTCCCCTCTGGCTTACGAGGTCCCATCAGCTGATGTCTAGGAGAACAGCAAGGGGAGAAAGCATGCCGACCCCAGCGGGCCCAGCCCGACCTCCTGAAGGGGGCATAGGGGCACATGTGGGCAGTCTGTACTCCCCAGGTCTTGCACAGGTATTAGCACAGAAGTGTCACAGAGAAGGCTCATATGGGGACTGGGAGAGATGCTCTTGCTGTCAAGGTAACAACTACCAGGATTCCTGGTAACGGGATACTTCCAGACCTACTGTCAGAGAAACTAAGGTATTAGCCGGACATCTCCCCCGGGGGATGTCACTGCCCTACAAACAGACAACCAATGTAGTCAGCCCTCCAGAGAGGGGTGTTGCTGGCAGCCCGTAGGCTCAGGAGAACTGCTCCCCAGCATGTCTCTGTTGTGGGGGTCACAGCCCCATGGTCCTTACACTTCACATTTTCTTACTGCTTCTGATAGACACTGAGACTACTCACAGGGGTGTCTGTCTCCAGATAGTGAGAACTCGCGGGCAGCCTGGCCTCTGTGGAGAGTGACCTGGAAGCAAATCACAGCACTTCCTTTGGGTGAAATTTGAACCCTATCATCATAGGACTTGATGATACTTGGAGAGCCTTCTAACTCCAGAATGAAAATAGCAGACCTGAAAGTCAAAGCACAATAGGACATGTCCCTTCTAACAGTCATGGATGCTCTCATATTGTTGCATATGTGTACCGTGTCCCCTGCCTCGGGGAAATAATAGGCTTGCAACAGCCATGGCTGGCCACAACAAGACCCAAAATGCCCTCCCCTTCCAAGTGTGGCATCTTGCAGGTCAGGATGTAGCATCAAATCCTCAAAGTACCATCAAACCCTGAAGTGCCATCAAATTCTCAAGTCCTGTGATGATGGGGTTCAAATTTCACCAAAATGGAGTGTTGTGAGTTGCTACAGCTCTGTGGGCTACCACACTACAAACCCAATTTTTCTGCTTTCCTGGCTCCCTGAGATGGCTGCCATGGCCTCTGAGACTCTCCTTCTTGCCAGGGGACCACCCAAGAACAAACATCATATCACAATCCACCAAAGCAGAGAATAACTCTTTACTACTTTCATGTTAAATAGTTTTATGGATCCCAAAGGAGCAATGCTATGTTCTCCTAACGTGCCAGAGATTTTCATGCAAACGACTTGTTGAAGTTTTACTCCCGGGTGTGCCCTAGTGCTCATTCAGGGACCCATGGGAACTAGAATGTATCTCCATTGAATGAAGACTGCATACCCCCAAATTGAAGCACAGATGTTTTTAAATGTGAAGATGCCCAATGTATCTGTTTTTTCTTTTGTTGACACTGATCAATTTTTTAAATATATATTTTTTATGTTAAAGATGTGGGGTACAATTCAGGATTAGGTATACAAGTGGACATTGTACAGGTAAAGTTTGGGCTTCCCTTTAGTCCCCACTTTGCCTGGTTTGAGATCAGGTACCCTTATTGATGTTGTGTCCCCAGACACTGATCAATTTTTTTTTTGTCGGAGTCTCACTCTGTTACCCGGGCTGGAGCGCAGCGGCACGCTCACAGCCACCCCAGCGTCAACCCACTGGTCTCAGGTGATCTTTCTGCCTCAGCCTTCCAAGTAGCTGGAACTACAGGCACGTGCCAACACACCTGGCTAATTTTTTTTTATTTACTGTAGAGACAAGTTTTCACCAAGTTGCCTAAGCTGGTTTTGAACCCCTGGACTCAGGCAGTCCTCTTGCCTCGGCCTCCCAGAGTGCTGGGATTACAGGCTTGAGACACTGCACTCTGCCATTTTTTAAAAGATCATTCCAGCTCTTACCTGAGCTATACCTTACTTTCTGAGGTCCCAAGTCTCCGTGCTCCCTTCAGACAAATCCCACCCAGCTTGAGTTAACCCTTCCCTTCTCAGAACCAACTCTACCATTTCCTCCTATACCTTGTATGGACTTCTAAGCAACTCACTACATTTAAAGATTGATGTACATATGTCTTCTCCTAAACAGGCCACGAGCAACTTGAAGGTAGTTCCTGTTATTCAACTTTGTAGCAGGCTGACATTCGCGATATCCTCCCGCCAAAGTGCAGTAACCTCTAATTTTCCCATCAGGTGAAATAGGAATACTAGTCTCAGTGCAGCCTCATCATGGTGCTTGTAATAAACAGCACAAATGAGAACATCTCTGAGTTACAGATCCCAGTTGATGCTTCTGAATTAAGGCTTGTTACATGTTGTTGAGGTTCAAGTTAATCCCTGTACTGAGGTGAGCAAACTTTAAAAAGAGGTACGGACGCTGTACCAGAAGCAGAACTCAACAAATGACCATCAAGCGCTGGCCAGGCAAGTGTGCCAGCAGGAAGCAATCTCGTCTTCCTGGTCGCTGTATTTTTAGCAGCCCCTGCTGAGAAACTCATTTTCCCACATTGAGGCAACCAGGACAATTTGCCAACAGAATTTTCACACAATTTCATCAACTCCTTTGTTAAAAACTCACAACCTTTATTTATTTTCATAACCTTATTTTTTTGTTTTGCTTCCTCCTTCCCTGCCTCCTTCTTTTCTTTTTTTTTTTTTTTTTTTGGTCATAATTATTGCTACATCCAAGGCTTGAGTTCTTTAGAGATAAAGTTTCTCACTGCTGTTATGAAAGAACTTGCTATGTTTAATTATAATTGTGAGTTAGGTGCAAAATCTATTTTTTTTTTTTTTGAGTTGGAGTCTCACTCTGTCACCCAGACTGGAGTGCAGTGGCCACTCCCAGCCACCGCAGCCTCGACCTGCTGGGCTCCGGCAATCCTTCCGCCTCAGCCTTCCAAGTAGCTGGAACTACAGGTGTGTGCTACCACACCTGGCTAATTTTTTGATTTATTGTAGAGATGAGGTATCGCCAAGTTGCCCGGGCAGGTCTCGAACCCGTGGGCTCAGGCAATCCACTCACCTCAGCCTCCCAAGGCGCGGGATTACAGGCTGAGCCACCGAGCCCAGCTGCAAAATCTGTTTTGAATGGTAATAAAGGTTGTTCTATGAAGCTCAGGTTCTCCTGGTGAATTATCCCTCTAGTAAAATAATTGTGTGGCCATTTCTTCAAAATATTCTGTTCTTCAAAATAAAGGCCAGTGAGGGAGCTCCATGGAAACTCTCACAAGTGCAACGTCAAGTCTCAACCTCCTCCCCTCTTTACAGCTGCCACCATCTGGATCCGAGTCTTCCCAGACACACTGGGATTTGAAGACTCTCATTTATTGTTCATTACTATGGAGAAACATAAAAGGTAATGGAAGTAAATGACATCACAAAATGTTTTTAAATCTTACCAAGCCGGGCGCAGTGGCTCACTCCTGTAATCCCAGCACTTTGGGAGGCCGAGATGAGAGGATTGCCTGAGCCCAGGGGTTTCAGATCAGCCTGGGCAATCTGGCGAGATCTGGTTTCTACAATAAATTTTAAAAATTAGCCAGGTGTGGTGGCACGCACCTGTAGTTCCAGCAGAAGGATCTCCCAAGCCCAGCAAGTTGAGGCTGTGGTGGCCATGAGTGTGCGACTGCACTCCAGCCTGGGTGACAGAGTAAGACTCCGACTCAATAAAAATTTTTTAAAAACTCACCAAGTGGTTCTGCAGGTAATTAATTCATATTCTATACTGCCATTCAACTAGAGCCAAGCAAATAACTCTTATAGCACTTTCCCTGACTTTTCTTAGGAAATTCCATCCATCAAGTATTTATTTGAGCATTTTGTATGTGCTAGGTACTGTTCTAGGTGCTGGAGATATAGCAAGACCAAAAAAGGGTACACATTTCTGCTCTAATGAGCTTACATTCCAGTGGAGGGAAATATACATAAAAATAAATGTGTGAGATATGCCATATGGGAAATGATGATCAGTGCTGTGGAGAAAAATGAGGCAGGATAGAAGGGAGGTGCAATGTTAAATAGGTGGACAGGAAAGGTGTCACGGCAAAGGGACGTTTGAACAAATATCTGAAAGACTCAAACATAAGACACCCTTTCAGAAAGAATTTTTTACTTCATTTTCTCTCTAAAAACATATTCTCTGTGGTGGTTTTAAGGAAGTATATTTTATAACCTTTTTGATTACACAAATGTAAATGTGTTAGCTCACTATTATTATCTAACATTATTCTGGAAAAGATGGTAGCCAGTGAAATTGGTAATAGAAGAAATTAGAAAAGGAGGACCGGGCATGGTAGCTCACACCTGTAATCCCAGCACTTTGGGAGGCTGAGGAGGGAGGATTGCTTGATTCCTGGAGTTCAAATTCAACCAGGCAACATAGCAAGATCTTATCTCAAATAAAGATAAAAATAAATTTAAATATGAATAAACTAAAACAGCAAAAGAATAAACACTGTCATTTGTAGATTATCAGCTGCTTCAACTTAAAGGAAAAAACAAAATCACAACTAAAAGAAAATTCAAAAATGTGACTGGTTATGAAATTGATATACAAATATTATTTTCCTTTGCATTAATTGAAAAGAAATTTAAAAATGCAAAGAAAGATAAAACCCCATTTACAATAGCAAAAAAAAGTAAAATACTTAGGAATGAATTTGACTAGAAATTTACAAGAACTATATAGAAAATTTTAAAACACTACTAGGGAATTAAAAAAAAAACCTGAACAAAAAATGAATATTAGGTTCATGATTAGGAAGATTCAATATCATGAAGACAGTAATTATCTCCTTAAATATATAAATATAAAGCAATACCCATAACAATACCAACAATATTTTTGTTAGAAAAATAACAAGCTGTATCTAAAGGGCATATGGAAAGAGGAAAAAAAATCCATTAGTATGAGAAGCTCTAAAAAACATAAAACTAATAATAAGAGGGGGACAAGTCAATTTTTAAAAAATTTTGAATCTTCACCAATTAAAATAGTGTGGTACTACCGAATGAGTGACAAACTGATGAATGAAACAGAATAGAACGTCTAGAAATAGTCATAAATATGCCAAGAAATTTAGTGTAGGATTAAATGTGTCATTGCACACCACAGGAGGGTAAATGGATTAATATGTAAATTGCTTTGGAACAACTAGGTTAGTCACCTATAAAAATTTTTGTCATATCCTTCACACCAAAATACATTTCCAATACATAAAAGTTTTAAACATAAAAACAAAAACAAAACATAAAGCACTAGAAACAGGAAAGAATGTTTTAATAGAGAGTGTCTTACAAAATATAACACAAGATATTGAAACCATTAGAAATTTACAAATCAAATGCATAAAAATAAAAAAATTACCAGATGGAAAAGGCAAAGCTAAAAGAAATATTTTTTCATCAGGAAGAAAATGGGATATTCGTACCTTGCTGATAGAAGTATAAATTGGTGCCAGAAAGCAACTTGGCACTATGGAAATTAAATTTTTAAGCATATCCATCTTTGACTCAGAAATTCTACACCCATAAATGTATCCCCTGTATCCGCTGACATGTGGGAAGAGACATGTATAAGGATATTCATGCAACATTAATTGAAATAGCAAAATATTGGAACAGTTGGGATACACCTATAGAATGAAATCATATGAAACCTTCCAAGAGTAAGGCAAATCTATGTATATCGATATGGAATGATCTCCAAGATAAGAGGATTAAGTAAACTACAAAACAGTAAGCTTAGTATGCTACCATTCATGAGATTTTTAAAAATTATCTTTGTGTGTGTGTGTGTGTGTGTGTGTGTGGTGTCTAAATTAAGAAATTGGTAGCCATGATTTTCTCTGGGAAGGGAACCAGGACTCAGGAATGAAAAAGTAATCTAATTTTCAATTTTGAATTTTGTACTGTATGCATATCTTGTCTATTCAAAACAATTAAAAAATATTTTTTAATACTTCAAAATTAATAAATGTTTTTGTTAGAATCTCTTTATGGATAGCCTCACACTATGGAAACACAGGAAATGTATTTCTTCAATTGCTAGACGAGAAGGAGGATGTCTAGAAACTGGTCTCATATCTTTCCGCTGAATCATTTGAAAACCAAGACAACTTATTTTAAAGGCTGATCTTTTCCTTTATTTACCTATTGAATTACTGAAACATATTGAGAAACTGACACAATTGAATGCAACTCTCACAAACCTGACTGGATTTTTTTACCGCAGATTTCTGGATCCCACACCAAACTGCTGCCCCAGTCTCCTGTTTCACTTAGCACCAGGTTCAAAAGGCAGTTTTTGTGGCCGACCTGGCTCTAGGTTCCCATCTTCACTCATCTCTGATGTGAATGGTCCTTATTTTATATTCTGCTTGTGGAAGGCTTTGAGAATTGGTTTATACACGAACCAGAATTTCTAGTTGCTCTTTACTAGAATGATCAACCCGGAAACCTAGCCCGCAGTGTTGCCAGAAACAGAGTTGCAAGCCGGCATCTCTAGTTTTGTATTAATCACACCCAATCATTAGAGCTGTTTAAATGTTCTGGCTCTCCTCCACTTGTGCTCAGGGTGGTATTTCACTTTCTATCACCTGGAAATTGGCTGTGTGCCTTAATTTGGCCAATAAAATATGAAAGTGTTATACATCACTTTCATGGAGAAGCCTCTATGACCCAATGTATGAGTCACAATATTCTCTTTCCTACCTTTGGCAGTTATAGACACATCGGAAAAGGTAAAAGCTCCTTCACCTTGAGTCCCTGAGGAACTGTGATAATACAGAGCCCCTGCCTCCATATGATCCACACTGGGATGTAGTGTAATTGAGAAATAAACTTTTCTAGCGTTAAGTCATTGTGATTGTGTAGCTTGTTACTGTAGTATCACCTAACCGATACTGACTGATACACAGAAGTCTACTGTGTTAGTCTTTACACTAGTGAATTTATCATTCTTTCAATAAATATGAAGTATCTTCCATGTGCCACTTACTTTTCTAGACTCTAAGGAAACAATAGTGAAGGAGAGACAAACATAAACATATATAACAAATAAATGAGAAGGTTTTCTGATTCTTGGATCTGTAGCCTTATCTAATGATAGATTTATAAGGGGTATCTGTGAGAACAGAAATCCTTAAAGGAGATATTTGAAAAGTATCATATCAATTTTAAAGAATAAAACTACTGGGCACGAAGGCTCATGCCTATAATCCCAGCACTTTAGGAAGACGTGGCAGGAAGATTGCTTGAGCCCAGGAGTTTGATATAAGCCTGGGCAACACAGTGAGTCTTCATCTCTACAAAAAAAATTTTAAAAAAAGAAAGAAAATTAGCCAGCATGGTAGCATGTGCCTGTAGTCCCAGCTAAGTAGCTAAGGAGGATAAGGAGGGAAGATTGTTTAAGCCTAGGAGTTCGAGGCTGCAGTGAGCCATGATTGTGCCACTGCACTCCAGCCTGAGCAACAGAGTGAAACCCTGACTCAAATAAATAAATAATAAATAATGTCATTAATTAAGCAAATTAATACTGCCAGAGTGGCGGGTGGGGTACCCAATGTCAAACCAGGCAAAGTGGGGACCAAAGGGAGGCCCAAACTTTACCTGTACAATGTCTACTTGTATACCTAATCCTAAATTGTACCCCACATTTTAAAAATAAAATATATATCAAAAAACATATTTACAAGTATATCTGTGAATTCCAAAATGTGGATTATAATGTTTTATGTTTCTGGTTATTTACTGTATTCTTTGTGATCAATACTAATTAATCTTTATAATTTATTGATGCTTGTTTTATGTTATGTGATAAAAGCAATATTTGAAAAAAATAGGAAATTAAGTTAAATGTTGTACTTTTAGGAAGAGCAATCATTGTGTGAGAACTTAGGGAGGATAATAATCACCATTCTAGTTTAAAACAGTTGTGACTGTCCAAAGCAGGAAAAGAAGCTAAATATTTTTTCAACCAGTGCTTTGGGGTTTAAGTTAGTGTAGAAAATAAGAATAAAGTGACTTGGAGATGTTCAGAAAAACTGGTTTTAATAACATAATCCTTTCAGTGTCTAACAGTCTCAATCAAGCCCTGGATTTGGGAAATACAGAGGGTGCCAAAAAAAAAATGTACACACATTTTAAGAAGGGAAAAACATAAAGTCACGTTAGACTCCTGCAATTACAAGAGGTGCTCAAAGTGGTTACCATCAACATCCAGACACTTCTGAAAAGTGCTACATAGATATAATACATATACATAGATATTACTTAAGCATATACATAGATATTATTTAGAAAAGTAATACATAGATAACATCTCTTAAAATGTGTATACAAACTACACTGAGATACCACCTAACTCCAGTCAGGATGGCCATCATCAATAACTCAAAAAACAACAGATGCTGGAGAGGATGCGGCAAAAAGGGAACACTTCTACACTGTTTGTGGGAGTGTAAACTAGTACAGACTCTGTGGAAAACAGTGTGCCACAATCCCCCTACTGGGAATATACCCAGAGGAACTCAAATCACTCTATAAAAAAGATATCTGCACACGTATGTTTATCACAGCAAGATCATCCAGTAGCAAGAACATGGAACCAACCATGCTGCCCATCAAAAGAGGACTGGATTTTAAAATGTGGTACATAAAAAAATGTGGTACATGGAGTGTTACACAGCCATAAAGAAGGACAAAATCATGAACTTCACAGCAACCTGGATGGACTTAGAGTCTATAATACTGAGTAATGTATCACAGAAACAAAGAACTGAGTATCACATGTTCTCACTTATAAGCGAACCTTGAACAATTATCATAATACTATAAGAAAAGGATTGGCAGTAGCAGGAAACTTGCAGGGGCGGGGGCAGGATTGGCAGTAACAGGAATCTGCCGGGGAGGAGGGGCACACCTCATCAACAAGGGTATCTACATAATGAACATTTGTATACCTAACCTTAAATTTTACCCCACATCTTTAAAATTAAAAAATCAAAAGAGAATAGATAAATAAATATGCATTTTTTGGGGCACCTCCCAAAAAAATGGGAGAAATGTCATCAGCCATGAATAATAAAACAAACAAACAAAAACCCTGTCATTTGTAACTTAAGAGAAGAGTCTTTTTCATGTAGCAAGAAACCCAGAGACAAGTTCAGCCAGTGCAGCATGTCAAGAGTGTTATCAAGGAAATGATTCCCTTCTGTTTCCCTGTTCTGTCATTTTGTCATGTGGTTTTGTTTTTGCTGTTTTGCTTTTGTCTTTGGAGTCACAAGATTGACAATGTACCTTTGTGCTTTGTGTCCATGAACCATGTAAAAAGTCAGAAGGGTAAAAAGTCTGATTCTTGTAAGTTTTTCTTAAGACTACACTGCCAGGTATGTCCCCTTTCATCTCACTGGCCAGAACTAGTCACATGACTACTTTTATTCATTAGGGATCTGGGGAGGTGCATATTGAATCCATGTACATGCCTGCCCTGAAAATAATTTCTTTTCCTAAGAAAAAAAAAAAAGAAGGGATATGTAATGTATAGACAGCTAGCAGTTTCAGTCAAAAGCATCATCAGAATAAAAACAGTACTGAAATAACAGGAATGATATAGTCCTAGGCAGGATGGGTAAAATAAAAGGAGACCACAAGAGACAAACCCTCAAGTAATAATAACATTTAAGGGGTAGGCTAAGATAGAAGACCCAAAGGCACACATTTTATTTTCTATTATTTTGTTTTTTGAGTTGTAGTCTCACTCCATCGCCCAGGCCGGAGTGCAGTGGCAAGCTCATGACTGGTCACCCCAGCATCGACCAGCTGGGCTCAGGCAATCCTTCTGTCTCAGCCTTCCAAGCAGCCAGAACACTACAGGCACACGCTACCAAGCCCGGCTTAATTTTCGATTTTTATGTAGAGACAAGACCTCACCATGTTGCCCAGGCTGGTCTAGAACCCCAGGGCTCAGGCAATCCTCTCGCCTCGACCTCCCAAAGGCTTGAGCCGCTGAGCACAGCGTATTGTGTGGTTTTTAACCAACTTTGGTTACAGGATTCAAAAGCACCTTTTATTTTCAAGCAAGTTAAAAGCATATCCAAAAAATATGGAGTCTTCCTGCTACTAACTCAATCCATTGATTCATAGATAATCCATCACTAGTGAACTCACAAACCAAAGAGGTTGTGTATACTGTACCGCGCCTTGAGGCTTTGTGCAGTCATTGGGGATGATGGCACGAAGGTGAGGTCCATGCTTTCCAAGACTTGCAGTCAAGCTCAAAAGAGAAGGGCGTAAAGAAATAATTTAAAGCTGAGTGATGATGGCTATAGCAGATGTATGAGCAAAATATTTTTTTGTAAAAATGAAGAGAGCCACCCAGGCCTCGGGACATAGCAGAAGACGTCAGCAAGAAAGAAAACTTTGAACTAGATCTTGAAAGTAAAGTAGAAATTAGCTGGGAAGAAGCAGAGGTTACGAGGCATTTCAGAAAGAGAGAAGACATTTTGCAAAGCGTAGAAACAACAGGGAGCTTGATACCCTTTCATCACGGGGAAGTGACTAGAAAGGAAGCAAAACGCGGAACGGGACTACATCACCTATGCTCTTGTGTAGTCAGGGGGACTGTGTCTCGGAGAACCAGTCCACACATCCTTGTGCATGTGCCCTCCTGGTCTTCACTCACTGTTATCTTCTCTGAGCCCAGAAACAGAGACTCGACAGCCCAATGAACAGAAACAAACAAGCAAAAAGCCTTCCAGCTTTTATTGTTTCCAGAGTGAATAAGCCTGGAGTTGAGAGAAAGGGTAAGTAGAGATGGAAAACAGACCTGGATGTGGTTCAGGACTGGAGGCCCTCCCTGCAAAGTGGGAAGGGGAATATGATCCAGGAGTAAAGAAAAAAGAACTCAGTGACGAGTTATTCTTTTTGTTTCCTTTTTTCTTCCTTCCCTTCCCTCCTTCCTTCCTTTCTCTCTCTCTCTTTTTCTTTCTTTATTTTTTGTCAGAGTCTCACTCTGTCACCAAGGCTGGAGCGCACCCAGGCAAAGATCATAGATCACTGCAGCCTCAACTTCCTGGGCTCAGGCGATCCTTCTTCCTCAGTCTCCCAAGTTGCTGGGACTACAGGTGCGTGCCACCATGCCCGCCTATTTTTTAATTTTTTGTAGTGACTAGGTCTCACATGTTACCTAATCTCGAACTCCTGGGCTCAAGCAACCCTTCTACCTTGGCCTCCCAAAGCGCAGGGATTACAGATGTGAGCAACTGCACTCGGCCATCAGTTATTCTTAAGTGTGGAACACACTGATGCTTTACCTGTGCACGTTAGCCATCCAATAAAACTGGACATCCCTATAAAGTGCCTCTTAATGTGGGGAATTTGGACATCCTTTGTGGAGATGGACACCTATGAGAAAAATCCTGCCCACCAACAAATGTGGAACTGAATGGAACCAATTGGGAATTTCTGTCTTTGGGATGCAGTGGACACACCACAACTGTCATACAAGTCATGCCAAGGAATTTGAATTTATTCCCAATTCCAAAGCTTTTTATCAATCATTCCCACTCGTGATGCTTTGTGTGAAAAGCACTGTGTTTTTTTTTTACTTTGTTTCATTTTAAAGATGTTGGGTACAAGTCAGGATTAGATACATAACGTAATTTACACGCAGGTAAAGTTTGAGCCACCAACTGGTCCTCTCTTCCCCTGGTTTAGGATCAGGTACACTTTATATTGTTATATGTCCCTCCTCGTCCCTCCCCTGGCAGTGTCCCATGACTGCCAATCCCTCCCTTGTGTTATTGTGAGCAATGTTCAGGTCCCACTTATGAGTGAGAACATGTGGTATTTGGTTGTTTCTGTGATAGATCACTAAGAATAACTGTCCCTAATTCCATCCAATTTGCTGAGAAGTTCATGATTTTGTCTTTCTTTTTAGCTGCATAGTATTCCGTCGTGTACCCCATTTTCTTTATCCAGTCTACTTTCGATGAGCAGTAGGGTTGGCTCCATGTTTTTGCTATTGTGAATAGTAGAGCTAGAAACATGTGTGTGCAGGTATCTTTTTTTGTAGAATGATTTGAGTTCCTCTGGGTATATTCCCCAGAGGGGGATTGCTGGATCATACGGAAGGTCAATTTCTAGTTCCCTTAGGTATTACCATGCGATTTTACATAGTCTGTCCTGACAAAATTAACTTATGATGATGAAAATCAAAACAGCGGCATCCTCAGGAGTAAGTAATGTCTGGGAGGGCACACCTGAGAGCCTTTTGTGACCCTGAAAATGTTCTGTATTCAGATCTGGGTGGTGGTTAGATGGATGTATATATCATTAAAATGTTTAGGATGTATGGAGGTATGCAAACTATACCTCAATTTTTAAAAAGCTAGCCCTCCTACCCAATCACAACCTGCTTGGGCCTGGGTTTTCCACATTCCTCTCTCTGTCTCCCTCAAAACAGTCAAACTCACAGATTCAACAAAATCTCAATGCCAGATTGTACAAATGCAAACTCACAAGGAAAACAGAAACTTGAATATATTTAACTGGCAGTTAGATCAAAGAAAAGTAAATAATAAACTGCTGCTTCATCAAACAGAACAGTACAGGGCAGAACAAAACAGTCAATAATCAAGATACACGTTTGAATTATATTTGTTTTAGAGCACTTTACTTTCAAATTTACGATTGGTTTTTAATGTCTTGCATTTAAACATAACATTTTATTAAGAGATTTTTTTAAAACCTTAGCTAACTGTGGTTTTAAAAAATGATAATCTTTTAAAGCTTTAAAAAGTGTTTTTGGAAATAAAAAAATAATCTTTCCTTTTGAGATTCTATATTTGCATTGCCCTATGGTTCAGTGACCTACATGTGTCAAAGCAGCTGCCAAACACTGGCAGTGCTAATAAAATACATTTGAATTCCTTTTCACACTAATTTTTTTTTTTTCTTCTTCGCATGTGTGAGGGACTTCTCCACTTTCAGGAAGGAGTTGTGGAGAATTGCTTCCCTTGGTCCTGTGACTCTGCTTATCTCAGTAAAAAACACAAAATTTCCCACTCCCTCATCCCTACCCCTTTGCCCCTCAACAGAAGTGATTTTTGGTGGGAGGGTAAAGAGCAAAGTGAAGTCAAAGACCAAGGGCGGCCAGGGTCAATGAACTCTCAGGCAAACCCATTCAGCTCCCTCCCACCAGAAGCCAAAATTCAAAGGGTATAGAATTAGCAAAGTCACTGCAAAACAAACTGCTTCAAGAATCAGGGCCAATGAGAGGAAGGCGCTGCATCAAATTCCTCAAGAGCACTATTTTGTCCCATCAGCAATCGTTTCTTCCATAAAGAGTCTATGAGTTCTGAGCTCATAGCAATATAAGCCCCCCAAATAATCAGACATCAAAAAAAAAAATTACTTCACAGTATCAACAGGAATTCTTCCCAACTTGATTAGTCTGTCTTTTTTGGGGGAAAAATGACCCCCAAATTCAGAATTTATTCCAGCCCTGCTAAAATACATTTATCTGGAACTGTTTCTATTATTTACAAATCAAAAACTTGTGTTGTTTTTTTTTTCAAACTTTTATCATTTCACCATATCTGTAAATTGCTTACACCTTTGGGTCCTTCAGAATGAGACAGCTGTATTATTATGGAACGGGAATGCACCTTGTTCCAGAATATCTCATTTGAAAGTCATGGCTTTGCCACTTACTAGATACAAAATGGGGAATAAAGCTTAGAGTCGCAAGGTTGTTATAAGAAGTAAAGAAGTTTTGTAGCCAATAACAATCTACACAAATGTAAGGTGTGAGAGAGGCAGTATCACCAAGAGGAAATTAGAGGCTTTGGATCCAGAGAGATCCTGATTCATATCTCAGTGGTATTACTTTGACCAAGTTAAGTCCTTTGAACTTCAATTGCCCCATCTGAATTGTTGCAAGGATTAAATATTAACACCTCTAAAAGCCCAGTCACTTAACAGACATCCAGGAAATGACAGATATGATTTTAAGGGGGGTTTTCCCTTTCTTTTAGTCATTTTTTCACTCATTTATTCAACAAATATTTATTAAGTATTAGGCGCTGCATAATGGTAAGCCATAGACAACTCTGGTCCTCACAGAGTTAACATCTAGTAGGGGACACAAATAAACAAACAGGCAATTACAACTTAATGGTACATGTATTGTAGGAGGGAGCGTATACAACACTATGGGAACCCAAAGGAGGGACGCCTGGTCTAGAGACCCGGGTTGATATCACAGAGAAAGTGACATTGAGATGAAACTGAAAGAGAGTAGGAACTATTAAATAAAGAGGAGGGAGTAAAGGCAATTTTTGAGACAAAGACATGTGCAAAGGCCCGGAAGCAAGAGAGATCATGTTTGTCAAAGACCATCTCAAAATATCCACTAACACGTGCCCTTCACTCTGGGATTAGGACATAATATAGATTACATAATATAGATTTTAATATAGTAATATAATATAGATCTCTAATATAGATTTTTCTGTCTTTTTCTAGTCCATTAACATTATGTCTTTTGGACTTTCATCTGACAAATTCAATTGAAGAAAATATATTTTCATCTTTAGTCAAGATCCTACCAGTATCAACTCTGAATCCCATTCACCACTCACCATGATTAAGTATAAATCCCTGACTCTGTGGCCCAATAATTCAAAACATATATTCTTATTCTAATTTGTTGATACTACAAGCCCACATCAGACTAGATGATGATGGATAAATATCACTCTCTACCCTCCATGAACATAACAGTTCAATTAGAAAAATAAAACATAAAATACAATAATGACCCCAAATAGTGTGAGGTTAAAAGTTACTTGAATGGTTGGACAATAAATATAACCGAAATGCAGACAAAGATGGATCATGATAAAAATTTTGTAAATACCACTGTAGCTTGGAAGTATTTTTCTCACGTTCAGTCAGGCATATGGACTTACTCTATACAAATAACTTTGATCAGGTTCACTTGTTCAGTCATTCACCAAATATTTGAGTCTACTATTATATTTTATACACTAGGTACAGAGACAAAACACAGAACAAAGGTCCTGTTCATATATGTTTGATATACTTTTTGGTAGAGGAGAAAGCAATAAACAAAAACAAGTTAACCCTTTACATACATAACTTACTGAATCTTTGAAACAACTTCATGAGGTAGGATTTATCACCCTCATTTTATAGAAAGGACACAAGGATATTAAATAACTTGTCTCAGATCAACAGCTAGCAAGTAGCACAGCTAAAACTTTAATCTAGGACTATCAGACTATAAAGTCCATGTTCAATGTGAGCCACTCTACTACACTCCACTGATGGAATTTTCCATTTCTATGAAACACAAAACTTGTTGGAGGCTTCTCTGGTGCATGATTGGTCCTTAAACGGTGTGCCCAGAATTTGGCCAAGTGGTTCTCATTCTTTCCTTCCACTGTGCTAGGTCCTGGCATATTTCTTACTCCTGCAGATTTCTTCCTTCCATCTGTGTTGCTTTTAATTGTACTTTTGGTTTCCTTTTCACAATATCTCCATGGGCTCTACTTTATTTAATTGTCTCCTCTTAACATCATCCACAGATTTTCCACTCATTTTCTTAATTCATCAAAAACAGTTGATGATTAATGGTATCACATTCCTCTTCAAAAGCAGGGTCCCTTTTTATTATACTACCTGCAGTAATGGCAGTATATTAGAAGGATTACTGTATTTGGAATTACACATATTAATAATAGCTCTACCATTAGGCAGTTAAGAGCATGGCCCTACTTCATTTCATCTTTTCAATAACACTGAAAGCTGTTAAAAATTGTCCCTGTTTTATGATGAAGAATTGAGGTTCAGAAAGGCTGAATTACTCACTCAAGGTCAAGATATAGTAAATCTAGGTTTTCCCATGGGCTTCCTATTATACTATCCTGCCTCCCTAAAAATATAGAAACCACAGAAATGTGAATTGGAAAGGGTCTTCTAGAATCTCTTACAAGATCCCTCCTTATGTAGGCATCGTTTCTACAGAATAGTGAGGTGTAGCACTATTTATTCATAGGGTTATTGTGAGGATTAAATGATAAAGTATGTAAAGGTTCTTTGAGAAAATAAAACACTTTGCAAATGTTCCCTGAACTTTCTTTACAGACAAGTTAGACCCGTCAAAACAAAAACAAAACAAAAACACAAAAACAAAACTTTGCATTTAAGTCATTGTAAGTGAATATTCCTTTATATGTCACTGACTTCATAATCATTTAAATTTAAATAAAGTAATATACCCATACCAAATGCAAAGCTGTTTTACATTGCTACTACACATAAGAGTAAGCTTACAATGTAAATGTTTCTCAAACTCGTTTGGAAGAGGAAAATACCAACTTTGGAACAGCTATAAAAGTAAATTTCATCTTAAACATGCAGCTATAGTAAAATAATTATATACCTTGAAATAGGGCTGGCTTTAAATAAATTTTCTAATGTAATTTTATTAGAATTTGTGTATATATTTAAAATGCCAGATACAATTATAATAATAGAAAATATTTATGGAGCACTTAACATTTATTAATGAATTTAATAAAATTCTTCAGTTATGGGAAAATGATAACAGTAGTAAAAGAAAAGTTAGAGCAGAACGCTATTAGAATAATAAAATAATATAGCGAAAAGAGAAAAATACATAGCACATTTAACCTGACTTTGAATCAAGATTTTGGCAAATGACTATACCCAACAATAGAAATGTTTCAGAACACTTTATAGAAACTCCAAATAAAATTGGTTAAATTATATTATCTATAAAATATCTATGTTCATTTAAAACTGACCTGTGGGTATAATAGTATGTCCTTTTATCAGAGTAAATAGAAATTAGATTTCTCTATGTACTTTCTATTTCTTTAGCTTTCAGATTCATTTAATTTTAATCTTAAAATCTGTCATTTCCAGGATTGTTTCTGTGTTTTTCTTCCCTTGGCACTCATATCATTTTCCTTTCTTTTTCCAAGGATTTTATTCTAAAAGGCCATAAAGTACATGAGCAGATATGCATTTGCATGTGTGTATGCACAGTATTTGCTCCTTTTTCTAAATTAATATTTATCTCGATAATGGATGAAAATCAAAATAGGACAGAAGGTTCATCGCTTCCTCGCCCCATATTAAGGTGGGCAGGTGGAAATATATCATTTCTTTTGTTTTGCATCTGCCCACCACACTAAATGAAAACACTTACTATTTTACTTACAGTCCGTGTCCTTCAAATTGTCTGTGGTGATACGTCTTTTTCAGCAATGACGTCTGGAAAATCAAAGAAGTCTACTTTTCCACCTTCTAAGCTTCATATATCTTCCAAATGATGCAGACTCAAGAGTTGCCAAATGAGATGGGCAAAGGCAGCCAAATAGGGCTTCCTCGCCAATCTAAAAATAGCAGGTGGCGGGGGCAGATATACCAATTTTCCTTTGCTCTTTTTCTTTTCCCCTGGGGCTAGGTACCATAAACATAGCTTGTTCATAACTGAAACGGAACAAAAAGAACTGTTTCCTCTTGCTCTACGACCTAGAGAGATGATCAGCTTTAAAATGTGTACCTTTTGCGGAGGAAACTGTGAAAGTCAGGGCAAAGTTGTTTTTGCATGTCATGCAAGGAGATTCCCATACTCAATTTCCATTTGTTCAGAAAAGAAAACTGACCATAAAGAATCAAGGACTGCCTTTTACTTTTCTTTCCTGAAGCTTCTTGAATAACACACACACACTACTATCTCTAAACATTTTGACATAAAATCTTCCAACATAAAATGGTCTATAAGGATTTAACATTTAAAGTTTCATCTATTAAGCCGGGCTCGGTGGCTCAGCCTGTAATCCCGCGCCTTGGGAGGCTGAGGTGAGTGGATTGCCTGAGCCCGCGGGTTCGAGACCCGCCTGGGTAACTTGGCGAGACCTCATCTCTGCAATAATCAAAAATTAGCCAGGCGTGGTAGCGCGCGCCTGTAGTTCCAGCTACTCGGAAGGCTGAGGCGGAAGGATCGCCGGAGCCCAGCAGGTCGAGGCTGCGGTGACCGCTCCCGGGAGCGGCCACTGCACTCCAGTTTGGGCGACGGAGTGAGACTCCAACTCAAAAAAAAAAAAAAAAAATTTCATCTATTGGAAGGCAACACCTGAAGTCCTTAGTATATAATGAATTTGTGATTTCATTGAAGCACAAATTTTAATCTCACACTGTAAGGTAGGGTGAGGGAGTCAGTGATTTTCAGAGTGTACTCACCACAGTTTCTGCATATTCCAACCTTGTTATCTGCTAGTCACCTTATATTAGACAACTTTAAGAAATAGTGAACATTTCCCTAAATAAATATACTTCAGAAAAGAAAGCTAACTGCTTCTACTGGTGATTAATAAAAAGAGAGAAAATAAAAGAGCTAGAAAATAGTGGTTTAAGGGAAATTAAAAAGTGGAATGTTAAATTCAGGAATGATTCAGAGGTATGCCATACATAAGTCGCAAATAATCTACGTGGGAAAAAGGCATCAAAAACTGAGCTAGTGCTCTAACACACACACTCAAGCATGCACAGATGGGTTTTATGGGGAAAACGTTACAATACATATTCTTGGATTAATAGAGGTCCTTTGTAAATATAAAAGTTCTACAAAATATGTGATAATATAAATTTTCTAACCATATTAATTATATGACGATAATATCACTAAAGAAATTCATTTTTCAAGGTTATTATACACTTGAAGGGAAGGAAATGAGGATTTACTATGGACACCTAAATTTTGTTTGTTTGAAAGTGGGCAGCCATGAATCTCACAGTTTAGAAGGAAATATTCACACATAAGTGGTTTTCTCTCAGTGGTAGGATTACAGATCTGTTTTTCTTCTCATTTTTCAATATTTTTCAAACATTACAGAATCAAGAAATGATGGTTTTAATTGCATTAAAAAATAAAATAGACAGAAAAATTTTACAACATACTTTAAGAGTAAAAAGAAGAACACAAAGTTGGATCTATAGCATAATTTCAATTTGGTAAAAAGAAAAAAAAAATAGATCCAGGATCGCGATATCTTGGCATGCTGGGAGCCAGGAGGCTCTTTTCTTATTTGAACATTTCTGCAATCTCCAAATTGTTTTGGTAGGCATATTGCATTTTTATAAAGAAAATAATGTTCATGTTTATTGTCACAAACATT
>CAUYQG010193985.1:0-21009 GCA_963574415.1 Tarsius wallacei
TCTTCTTTGTTTCTGTGATAGATCACTGAGTATGATAGAATCAAAATCCATCCAAGTTGCTGCAAAGTCCATATGTTTGTCATTCTTTATGGCCGCATAAATTTCCATTGTGTATATGTACCATATTTTTTTATCCAGTCCCATAGGCATAATTGCTTACATCACTGGCCACTGGAGATCAGCTTAAACTTTAGCCTTTCTTCCCTCCACAGAGGTTGGGAAGTGAGGATAAAAGTGAGCTCAACCCTCTAATCCTGCCTTAGTCTCTCTGGGACCCCTGTCAGCCACCAATCATATCATTAGCATACAAAAGTCACTCATCATTCTGGAGAGTCCAAGAGTTTTAGAAGCTGTATGTCAGAAAACAAGATTAAAACCAAATATATATTTCACAACATCACATATGCATATACAAATTATCTTCTTCATTTAAAAATTAGACTTGCTGGCCGGGCTCGGTGGCTCAGCCTGTAATCCCAGCACTTTGGGAAGCCGAGGCGAATGGATTGCCTGAGCCTGAAAGTTTGAGACCAACCCCGGAAACATGGTAGAACCTGTTTGCACAATACATCAAAAGTTAGCCAGGCATGGTAGCACGATCCTGTAGTTCTGGCTACTTGAAAGGCTGAAGCGGAAGGATGCTGGAGCCCAGCAGGTTGACGTTGGGGTGGCTTTGAGCGTGCCAGCACTCCAACGTGGGCGAGGAGTGAGACTCCAACTCAAAAAAAAAAAAAAAAAGAAAAAGAAAAAGAAAAAAATTAGACGAATGCTGCTAATGTGTATCCTGCTTTTTCATTTCATATTTAATCTTTCATCTTGTCATTTCTTCTGTCTTTTTGGTTTCTGACTTCCAGAATGTTCTCCAGTGCCTAAGGGGGTGGAGCCAGTGTCACAGTCACAGAGAAGGAACTGGAATGAGAATTTTATTCTTGCATGTTCTCATTTACACGCTCCCAAAATTTTCCCAGAGAAGGGAAAAGCTGAGAGGAAAGGATGCTGATGTAGTGAACCTGCTTCAAACGTAAGCTTCCCCCTAATCTCCCACTTTGTACCCCGCATGAATGCAGTAATGCTGAAATCCATGAAGGATAATGAAAACATAACAGAGGATAAAGATGAAAGAAAATAAATCTATGATTTAACTTTGGAAAGCCAAAGGCATGCATGCTGTCTACCACTGCTCAGATACACCAAGCCAGTTCAATTTGTGCCTTCTACCAGATCATCTGGAAAAGAGAGAGATGGCCATTGAGGAGATACAACATAAAATACAAGTGCTGCTGCAGTGACTTCCTCATTTTTTAGCTATTGTGAAATTAGAGGCAAGTTGTGAATGACTTCATTAGTATAGTCTTTAAATTTTTTAACCAATTAATTCTCTCTTTATAAAAACTTAGTTTACATCTCCTATAAAATGAAATAAAGAATCAACATTTCAGAGAATGCCCTAAAATTTGGAAATGTCTCTCATTTAGATTAATTTACCTCTACCTCCCATTCATTTTATAGGCTTTTATAATTCCAGACTTGAAAGGACTCCAATAAAGCATTGATTCACTCCTTCATTTTCACAGGTAAAAAAACTTGAGTCTTGAAGAGGCTAAGTCATTTGTCCAAGGTTACACAACCAGTCCCCTGGCTACCACTTCATTTTTCTTTCCATTCCAACGTTGTGCCTCTGCCATCTCTGGTGACATCATCTGGTGGAAGAGGTTTTATTGCCTGAAACTGAGAGGGAGGAGGCAGTATCCTTTTATGGTTTGTAGAATTGCCAAGTTCTCTAAATTCCCATCAATTTTTTTCTAGGCACATGTCAGGTAACAGTTCCTACAATACTCAATTTCAAGGTGATACACATCAAGTTCTTGAGGTGTGCACGTTAATTTGGCTTGAGATAGTGGCATGGGTCAGGGAGGGGATTACAATACCACTGCCTGTTCCTTCATAATGTAAAAATTCTTGAGTTGGTAACTTTGGATCAAAACTCATGTTTATATATGAAAAATAGTTGAAAAAAGTAAAAAAAACTTAGCTACAAAGAAGAAAATCTATTTTCTTAAGTCCAACAGAAAATTTTGTGCAGATCTTGGATTACAGTTCATATAAAATAATTCTATTGCTATGCAGTTGTCCAAAGTTTGATAAAAGTTATTATTCATTTAATAATAGTGTTTGTAACTTGTCATCACATATTTAACCCCCAAAATCTAAAAAAAATTAAGCTTACAAGGGACTATTTGAGTTTGGAATGGACTGGATCTCTACATGTACATGAAATCACCAACTCAAAGTGGAATTCATTTATATGGTAGCAAAACCACATTCTCAATAAAAGGAGAAAATCTTTGAAAGAATTTACAAAAAAGCAGCTACATTTGGAGTATACATAGTGTCTGTATATATGAATTTCTCAATTATTTACGAATTCCATACTCCAGATTTTATAGCAGGTCCAGGTATCTTGGCCAGAGGGAAAAACAAAAATATTTTTTACACAAGTTTGACTGCCTTAGTGTTACTTGAAAAAAATAAAAAGCAAAAATAAATAAATAACAATAAAAATCCAGAAAAATACCACACACTAATAAGCAAATTAATGAATAGTAGTTTTTCAACTAAGGCAAGGATATGCATTTATTCAACAAATAATTAATGAACCCCTACTATGTGCCCAAGAATATTTTAGACTCTGGGGACATAGCAGCTAACCAGAGAGACTATGTCATTACTCTCAAACATGAAGACAAAAATGCTAGTGGATTAAATAGAAATGAGGAAGAAGCTACTTTAGATTGAGAAGTTAGAATAGATTTATATGAGAAGGAGACATTTGAGTTTGGACTGGAATGGCAACAAAGAACCAGTTTTGTAAAATTCGTAGGCAGAGGATTACAGACAGCGGGAAGTACAACTGCAAAGGGTGTTGGTTGTAACATGATGGGCATTTGAGAAATGTAAAGAAGATCATTGTAGCTGCAGTGTAGTGAATGAGGGGAAATTGTTACGAAATGAGGTTGAAGAGGTAAACAGAAATTAAATCTATAGGACCTGAAGTGATATGTACTTTGATTTTATTCCATGTACAATGGCAATAGGAAGTCATCAGAGTATTCTGAGGAGGATCGTGTTATGTAAATTACATTTAAAAAATATTACTTTTATTCTACAGAGATTATAATATACAGTCAAACACAGAAGAGGAGATAACATTTCGGATTTTGTTGCCGTAGTTCAAGTGAGAAATGATGGAGGCTTGTATTAGATAATAGACATCAAGACAAGTAGCCAAATTTAATTTATATTCTGGACAAGAATAAGCAGAACTTGATGATAGATTAGATGTTGAAAAGATTTTATGAAGGGAGGAGCGAAATCATAATAAAGCCTAAGTTTTCCTTCACCTAATGATACCAATTACTTAGATAGGGAAGACTGGGGACAAATACTTTTTGGAGGAGAGAGAAATCAAGTGCTCAGTTAACTTTCAAGTGTCTATTGGGATACTGTAATTGGCTTTGAACATAAATTACCGTTAATATCTCCCTCAACCTCCCACCCTAGATATTTTGAAACATTTTTGGATTGCTGTGTGGGCATTACTTTTAATATTCTAGTTTTGTACTCAAAAATTAGATTTTCAAATAAAATGAAGTTCAATATATTTAAATTTGACATGCTTCTTGATAATATGACTATGATTTTATAAAACTAAATTTAAATATTATGAGGTACTGTATTTATGTAAACTTAACTGTGGTTGCTGCAATTGCTAAGTTAACTCTTCAGTGTTTAGAAGTCATTACTCATGAATCAGCAACTCACCAACCAACATTTCCCACTCCCATCAAACAACATTCATTTGCAGCTAAAAACTCTTGAGTTCGTGTTGCTTCAGCGAAAAGGCTATTGAATAGCCCTTATAAGTGTTCAACGTGTCCAAATTAGACCTAGTAGTCTTACATAAATTGTAAATAAGATTAACCATAGGTAATCTATGAGGTCATTCTCTTTATAATAATACATACTTCTACCATCTTTGCTTACTAGGCATTCAGTCCTGAACTTACTCCTTTTTTTTTTTTAACTGTTTGTGAAACCATTCATAAAAATATACAGGCCCTAATTACCATCTTTTGTAAGTCTCTGAAAGAAGAATGCTGAAATCTTTGGACTATCAAATTGTTCAAAATGCAATTCCTTTGGTCAAAAAAGCATGTGGCAAGAAAAGCATACCTTAGCCTCTGTGGATGACTTGCTGGAGAAGAATATAAAATCAATAAGCTGATGCTGTGGGTGAGTTTTTAGCATCCTCTTCCATTGGAAGCTATATTGTAGGCCTTTCCTTTCCCCTCTAATTAGTTTGAAGTCACATGAAAAGATGACTTATATTGCCAAAGGATGGAGTAGGGGGCACATAACATAAATAAAGGGACCCAATCTCAAACCAGGAGAAATGGGAACCAACGGGAGGCCCAATCTTTACCTGTACGATGGCCACTTATGTACCTAATCCTGAATTGTACCTCATATCTTTTAAATAAAAAAAGATGTCTTAAATTCATGTGTATTCCATGTACTGGTAATATTTGTGAATAGCCTAGTACATTTGGCTCAGTTTCAAAATCTAAATCTCTCTTAAATAGGGCAACTTTCTTAAAATTTAATATGACTCTTGTTGGGACTCAGAAATTGATACCACAACATAGGATGTTTAGGCATCCTGAGTACCTTTTAAAAATATATATTTTAGAGTTGTGGAGTACTTGTGAGGATTTGCTACATAAGTAAATTGCATATAGGTTAGGTTTGGACTTCTAGCGAGTCCTCTCCCCTGGTAGCGGACATGGTACCCAAGGAGTGGTTGTGTGCCCCTTATCCTTCCTCCTTTCCTCCCTCCCTCCTTTAGCAGTGCCTAGCATTTATTGTTCCCACCTTTGTGCTTGCATGTGCAATGTTTAGGGCCTGCTTATTAGTGAAAACATACAGGTGTTCAGGTTTTTTTTGTTTCTGTGATAGTTCACTTAGAATGATGGTCTCCAGCTGGATCCATGTTGCTGCAAAGGATGTGATTTTGTTTTTCTTTATAGCATGCTGAGTACTTTGTACGAAATGTAGATTTGAAGGACTCAGAAGCAAGTTCTCTCTGCTTTCTTCCCCTGCCCTCTGTCTTTCATTCCTCTTTCTCCTCTGAAGCGAGTCATAGAAACTGGTATTGCTCTTACTCAGGGCAGATCATAGAAGTTAGAATCTTTCTCCCGTAATGAAAAGCATAAAACCTAGAAATATTACTGTAACCCTCCCTTGCCTTTCTGCATAGAAGCTGAACATAAAGAAATTCTTTAATCTGCTTGGTCCGATGATGGATCATAAGACCCTCATTTCCAAGGTATCCTGTCTTATTCATGGAAGAAAGAAATGCTACACAGAGAGACCGAGAAACTTTTGGACAGACAAGCTTCCACCCCATTAGTCTATTACCATTAGAGCACACCCCTTTTTTACAATCACATTTCTACACAGCTGTCTATTTGTCATTATATCTAAGTGTAAACATGGGCAGTTTTCCCTAGGTCTTTGGATCTTCATTTCCGAAATTTCCTGTGTCACATAAAGCTTTGATTAAATAAGTTTGTTTTGGTTTTCTCTTGTTAACCTGTCTTTTCTTGTAGCAGTGTCAGCTATGACCTTTATGATAGATGAGGCAAGGTTTCACACCTTTCTATTCCTACATTCTTCAGAAAAAATCCAGAGACACACATGGTCAAGCCTGGAGCGCCTCACTTGGTAAGGTTTGGGAAGCACAGAATGCATATCCACCTCTTAGTGAGAAATCTTTCAGGCTCACGTCTTCCCTCAGATTACAGAAAAGAGGAAATTCTCAGAAAGCTATATCAAGAAAGGTACAAGAATGTAACAGTTAACAAGCAATTGACACATATCTGTAAATAAAAGTTGATCATTTCACATTTGGTCTTGGCTTATGAAGGGTGTAATTTGGGAACAAAAATAAACATACTGGAACATACATCCTGATCAAAAACATTCATATGCACAGCTGGAAGCAGACATTGCAATCTGAAAGTATAATTAAGATTTACCATCTCTATTTATAGAGTACAAGCATAGCAAATTCATTGTTTTTAAATGTGGAGATTCAGAAAATATTAGGAAAAGAGGAAATATTAACAATGAGTAAAATAACATACAGCATATCAAACAGTTGTATCTAAATTTAGGGTTAAAGAAGGCAATATGGGAGAAACTTAATTACAAATGAAAATTATACACATGGGATTTTATAAGGGAAAATCCCTTATAAAGGAAAAATATATTTCAATGAAAGCCCCCCCCCAAAAAAATGCTCTTTAGTTCTTTAAGAGAACTGTTGTTTCTTTAAGTTAAGTAAACATGTCTGCTGAGATACAGACCATTAATGGGTAGGTATTTAAGACAAAACAACTGTGGAAATTGAGCGGACAATGTTTTCTTGCAAGTGAATGATTTGCAATGGTAATGAGCCACTTTTCCCAGAAAAAAACCCTTTACTTAGTAGTCATTAAGTGAAAGGTTCTTCCAAATACATATGAACAGGCAAATTGCGGTTGTTGATAGGAAAAATCTTGCAAATGTACACATTGCTGCTCTGAAAGAGAGTTGAAAGAATTTTAATTTTTCATATTCTTAAACTCTTTATTATAGTATTAATAATAATCAGATAAAGTAAATTTAAAAGATTCACCAAATCAATATACATTTCAAAATGCAGAAACTGTATGGTTGCACTACTTGGATCAGATATCGTTGGTATCAGTACTTTGGAACATCCCTGGAGGGGACAGTGCTGCAATTTCTTGTATTTTGTGTGTGATTTATAATATTTTTAAAATTCTGTCAATAGGCTAGGCTTATAGTCAGGTTCTATTATCAGTTCATAAAAACTAAAGAGAAAAACAATTACAGAGGTATTTCAGAAGGGATAGATTAGAACTTTTTTGGTTGTTTCAAATAGATTTACAAAGAGCCTTTTAGTGCTATCACTAGTCCTCTTCCAGGGTGGGTTCCTACACTCTCCTGTAAAGAAGGCAGTCACTTGTGTCTAGGATTATGGGAAATGCTAAACAGTGTGTATCTCCTTCCCACACCTTTGATGGCACAGAGTTTTAGCCCCAGGACAGTTACCTCTCTTGTTAATGTGATTGGCTTGGGGATTACCACAGAAGCCTTATTTGAAATTGTCCTTTTTTACAACCAAACAAACACTGTTTTCAGAGTTGTAGCATAGTCATTTACAGTTAAACACCTTCTTTTACCTTAATAATTTGGATATTTTAAGATAATTTGATATTTAATTGATGTTCAATGTTTGATTCCCAAATGTAGTGGGATTATGGGAAATGAGCTCAACAGAATTCTGTTGGTTGCTTTTACTTCTTTTAAGACTGTCATGTATGTGAGAAGTTACATCAACTGCTGGCAGAGGCTGCACAGTACATGCCTTTAGGATTCACCTAAACTGAAAGATTTTGGTAAGCAGACTTGTTGCCTCCAAAAAGATTTCCCTCAATAATTTCCAGGACTGTATATGCACTTTACATACTACCTTATATGCCCAAACAGATCTTGTCATGGTTAAGTTACTAATCAGTTTATTTTAAAATAAAGATATTATCCTAAATTATCTGAGGAGTGAGTGGAACAAGGTAGTCAAGAGCCCTTAAAAAAAGCAGAAGAAGGCAGAAAGGGAAGTCAGAGATTTGAAATACGGTAAATTTTCTACACTTTTGATGGCTTTGAAAATTAAAGGAGCCATGAGCCAAGGAAGGTGGGTGATCTCTAGAAGCTGAGAGCAATGACCGACTGACAACCAGCAAGGAAATGGGAACTCAGTCCTATGGCTGCACGGAACTGAATTTGTCTAACAACCTGAATAACTCTGCAGCAGATTCTCCCCTAGAGCCTCCAGCCATTGGCCTTGATTTTTGGGCTTGTGGGACTTCAAGCAAAGTTCCAAGCCTAGCCTACCTGGCCTTCTTTCCTAGAGAACTGTCAGCTAATAAATAGTTGTAGTTTTAAGCCACTGTTTGAATTTGTTATAGTAGTGAAAGAAAACTAATACAAAGCCATAGTTGCTACTAGTAACATATGACTACTTATCAATAGCTAGTTATAGGATCTACCACTGTGTCTGATTCTTTTCTTTTAAAAATATTTCTTTTTTTTTCCATTTTAATTTTAGATTCAGGGAGTGCACATGCATGTCTGTTACATGTACATATTATGTAGTGGTGGAGACTGGGTCTCAGGTGGCCCGTTCCCCTGATAATGAACCTCCCTCTCCACCTCCTTCATTATCTGTGTCCCCAGTGTCTATTTTTTCATCTCTGTGGCCACTTAGCTCCCACACATAAGTGAGAACATGCGGTGTTTGACTTTCTGTTTCTGTGTCAGTTCACTTAGGATGATGATATTCAGCTCCATTCATGTAGATGCCAAGGACATGATTTCATTCTTTATTATGGCTGTGTAGTATTCCATAGTGTGCATATAAAACAATTTCTTTATTCAGTCAATATTGGGTGGGCAAGTAGGTTGGTTCCATGACTTTCCTATTGTGAGTAGTGCTGTAGTGAACATAGGAGTACACATATCTTTTTTACATATTGATTTTTTTGTAGATCTCTAGTAGTGGGATTGTGGGGTCAAATGGTAGTTCAATTTTTAATTCTTTGAGAAATCACCATGCTGTTTTCCATAGAGATTGAAGTAATTTGCAATCCCATCAACAGTGAATGAGTGTTCCCTTTTCTCTGCAAACATGTCAACAACTGTTGTTCTTTGACTTTTTAATGACAGGCTTTCTGACTGGTGTTTGCCCAATTTTTGTTGGGGTTATTTTTTTTTTTTTCCATGTTGAGTTCTTTACAGATTCTGGATATTAGCCCTTTGTCAGAGGTGTAATTTGCAAATAATTTCTCCATTAGTAGATTTTCTATTCACTTTGTTTATGTATGCATGTATGTATTTATTTTTGCTATGTAGAAGCTTTTTAGTTTAATTAAAATCCATTTGTCTATGTTTGTGTTGCAATTGCTTTTGGGTTTTCAGCATAAATTCTTAGCATGAGCCAAAATCTAGAAGATTGTTTCCTAGGTTTTCTTCTAGGCTTTTATAGTTTAAGGTCTTACCTGCAAGTCTTTAATCATCTTGAGTTAAGTTTTTCATATTGTGAGAGATAGAGGTTCAGTTTCATTCTTCTGCTTATGACTTGCCAATTTTCCCATCATCATTTACTGAATTGAGTGTCCTTTCCCTATTGTTTAATTTTGTCTGCTTTGTCAAAGAGCAGTTGACTGTAGATATGTGGTTTTATTTCTGAGTTCTCCATTCTGTTCCATACATCTGTTTGTTCTTGTACCAATACCATGCTGTTTTAGGTACTTTATCCTTTTCATTTCTTTCTTTTTTTTTTTGTTTGAGTTGGAGTCCCACTCTGTCACCCAGGCTGGAGTGCAGTGGCATGCTCATGGTCACCATAGTATTGACCTGATGGGCTCAAGGGATCCTTCCACCTCAGTCTTCTGAGTAGCTGGAACTACAGGCATGCGCTACCATGCCAGGCTAATTTTTTATTTATTTATTTTAGAAACGAAGTCTCACCAAGTTGCCCAGGCTGGTCTTGAACCCCTGAACTCAGATAATCCTCTCACCTTGGCCTCCCACCGTGCTGGGATTACAGGATTGAGTCACCACTCCCAGCACTGTAACCTTATAATATAATTTGAAGTCAGGCAGTGTTCTTTTTGCTTAGAATTTCTTTGGTTATTTGTGTTTATTTATTTATTTATTTTTTGGTTCTGTATAAATTTTAAGATAGCTTTTCTAGTTCTGGGAAGAATGAAGTTGATATTTTGATCAGAATTGCATTGAATCTGTAGATTGTTTTGGTCAGTATGGTTATTTTGACAATGTTAATTCTTCCAATTTATGAACATGAGATGTTCTTCCATTTATTTGTGTTGTCTATGATTTCTTCATCAGTGTTTAGTAATTTTCCTTGCAGAGATCTTTTACTTCCTTAGTTGGGTGTATTCCTAAGTTGTGTGTGTGTGTGTGTGTGTGTGTGTGTGTGTGTGTGTGTATCTAGTGTGAATGGGACTGAGATCTTGATTTGGTTCTTGGCTTGAGTGTTGTTTGTATATATGAACACTACAGATTTTTGTATATTAGTTGTGTGTCCTGACACTTTGCTGCAATCATTTATCAGGTCTAAAAGCTTCTTGGAGAAGTAGTTAGGGTTTTCCAGGTATACAATCATGTCATACAAGAACAGGAATAGTGTGACTTCCTCCTTGCAATTTTGGAAGTCTTTTATTTTTTCTCTCACTGGATCGCTTTTGCTAGGACTTCCAGTACAATGTTGAATAAGAGTGGTAAGAGTGGACACACCTGTCTAGTTCTTTTTCTGAGGTGGAATGTTGTCAACTTTTCCCAATTAAGTATGACGTTGACTGTGGGTTAGTCATATATGGATTATACTATTTTGAGATATGTTTCTTTAATGTCCAGTTTGTTGAGGGTATTTATCATGAAGTAGTGTTGGATTTTATCAATGCCTTTTCTGCACCAATTTAGATGGTCAAGTGGCTTTTAGTTTGCTTCTGTTTATGTGGTAGATCCTATTTCTTGACTTTCAGATTTTGAAACATCCTTGCATTCCTTGAATACAACTCAGTGGTAGATCCTATTTATTGATTTGCAGATTTTGAAACATCCTTGCATCCCTTGAATACAACCCAGTTGGATGTGATGAATACTTTTTGGATATGCTGTTGAGTTAGGTTTGCTAGTATTTTGTTAAAGGATTTTTATATGTATATTCATCAGATAAATAGGCCTGTTGTTTCCTTTTTGTTGTTGTTGTTGTATCCTGCCTGATTTTGGTATCAGTGTGATACTGGTTTCATAGAATGAATTAGAGAAGAGTCCCTCTTTCTCTCTGTTTTAGAATAGTTCCAGTAGGATTTTTTGTATTCTTATAAAATTTGGCTGTGAATGCATCTGGCCTTAGACTTTTGTTTGTTAAGTTTTTACTGATTCAATTTCATCCTCATTATTGGTCTATTCAGAGTATCTATTTCTTTCTAGTTCAGTCTTGGGAGATTGTATATTTCCAGAGACTTATCCATTTCCTCTAGGTTTCCCAGTTTGTTACCATAAAGGTGCTTATAGTAGTTTCTGATGATCTTTTGTATTTCTGTGGTATATCATTATCACCTGTGTCATTTCTGATTGAATTTGAGTCTTTTTTCTTTTTTTCTGGGTTAGTCTAGCTACCAGTCTGTCAATTCTGCTTTTCTTAAAACAAACAAACAAACAAACAAACAAACAAAAAAACCAGCTTTCTAATTCATTTGTTCTCAATCTCATTTGTTTCTGCTCTCATATTTGTTATTTCTTTTATTCTGCTAGCATTAAGTACACATTGTTCTTGTGTTCTAGTTCATTGAGGCACAAAGTTAAGCTGTTAACTTTTGATTTGTCTTTTTGATGTAAGAATTTAATGCTATAAACTTTTCCTTCAGAATGGTTTTGCTGTGTTCCAGAAGTTTTGGTATGTCATGTCACCATTTTCATTTGTTTCAATGTTTTTAAAAAATTTCTGCCTTAGTTTCATAGTTTACCCAAGAGTCATTCAAGAGTAAGTTGTTCAGTTTCCATATAGTTTTGGGAGCTTCTCTTAGTGTTGATTTCTAATTTTATTCCACTGTGGTCTGAGAAGATTGTTGGTATAATTTTGATGCTTTTAAATTTATTGAGATTTGCCTTATGCCCAAGCATATGATTTATATTGGCAAATGTTTCATGTGGAGATGAGAATGTACATCCAGCAGTTGTTGGGTGGGAAGTTCTGTAGACATCTGTTAGGCCCATTTGGTCTATAGTCCAGTTTTAGTCCAGTGTTTCTTTGTTAATTTTCTGCTTTTATTATCAGTGATGTCAGTGGGGCATTGAAGTCACCCATTATTGTGGTATTGCTACAAATGTGTTTTCTAAGATCAAGTAGTGTTTGCTTCATGCATTTTGGTACTCTAGTGTTTGCTGTATATACACTTGAGAGAATTAAATCTTCTTGATGAGTTTTACCCTTTATCATTATATAATGCTTTACTTTGTCTTTTTTATTGTTTTTATTTTTAAGTCTGAGTTAGTTCATAAGAGGATGGCTACTCCTGCTCATTTTTATTTTCCATTTGTCTGATACATCTTTTTTTTCCACTCAATTTACTTTGAGTTTGTTACTGTCTTTGGCCAGCCAGTAAGTTTCTTGTAGGCAGCATATGGTTAGATTTTTTTTTTACCCATTTTGCCACTGTGATTATTTTAAGGGGGTGTTAAGAGCATTTAAGTTCAGTGTTAATATTGGTATGTGAGATTTTGATCCTGCCATAGTGTTGTGAGCTAGCTGACTTGAAAATTTGAATGTGTAGTTATCTTATAGGCTTTATTAGCTTTGAACATATGTGATCTTTTATGATAGCAAAGTCATAGTTTCATTTCCAAGTTTAGAACTCCTTTTAGCATCTCTTGCAGAACTGGTTTAGTGGTGAAAAATTCCCTTCGTGTTTGTTTGTCAGAGAAGAGCATTATTTCTTCTTTGCTTACAAAGCTTAGTTTGGCAGGATATAAGATTCTTGGCTGATATTTTTGAGTTTTTCTTTAAGGAGGTTGAAAACAGGCCCCCATTTTCTTCTGGATTAGAGAGTTTATGTAGATAATTCTGCTATTAGTCTGATGTCCTTTCTTCTATTTAGTACTTCTCTCTTTATTCTCTTAGGTTATTTTCTTTCATATTGACTTTGGAAAATCTGACAACTCTATGCCTTTGTGAGATTCTTCCTGTGATGTATCTTGAAGGAGTTCTTTGGGCTTCTTGTATCTGGGTATCTAGGTCTCTCTCAAGACCAGGATATTTTCTTGAATTATCTCTTCTAATATGTTTTCCACACTTTTTGCTTTCCTTTCTCTCTCTAGAATGTCTATAGTTGATAGGTTTGATCACTTTACATAATCCCATATTTGTCATATGCTTTTCTCATTCTTCTTATTTTTTTAAAATTTTGTCTATATAAGTTAGTTAGAAGGGACTGTCTTTGATCTCTGAGATTCTTTATTCCACTTGGTCTAGCCTACTGCTAAAAGTTTGTATTGTGGTTTGTATTTCCATCATTGAGGTTTTTTAGTTCTTTTTTTAGTATTGTCAATTTCTTCTTTCACCTCCTGAATTGTTCTGATAACTATTTCATGTTGCTAGCTTTATTTTATACCTCACTGAACTTCTTTAAAATCAATATTCTGAATTCATTTTATGACTTTTCAAGGATTTAATTTTGATTAAGGTTTATCATTGAAAAATTGGTGTGTCCCTGTTTAGGGGAAACAATTTGTTTTTTCATAATTTCAGAATTGTTTCTCTGGTTCTTATCTGGTTGATCTATGGTGGCAAATCTGTATGAGTTTCTTTGATTTAGATAGCCTGTGTATGTAGGCTTTCCCAAGTGTTAGTTGTAATAACAATGTAGTGAGGGTGTAAGCTGGCTCACTGTCTCCTGTGTGGCTTGGGAGGTAGGGGTCATGGGAGTCTTAACTTGCTTGTCAGTGGTGTGTGTTGGTGTTAGCCAGTCGTTTCTTGTGTTGCACTGATGTGAATGGGTACTTACTTGACCATTGTTTACTGAAAGAAGTATTCTGTTGTCTCAGCAGTGAGCCGGTCTGAAGAAGGCACTGAGGTCTGAGTTCCCAGTTCAACCCTGGGAAAGGGAAAGCTAAGAATGGTGGGGCTGAACTGGGCAGGCCTACCTATGGGTCCAATGAATTCAGGCACAGTCACTCACTTCAAGGTAGGGTCTGGTGTGCAGCTTCTGAGTTGTGCCTCAGTGAGGAGTTTGGGGACCTCTACTGTTTCCAGTTCTCTGCTCAGGAAGGGAATGGTGGTCTAAACTTCTAATATAGCAGAATGGTAACCACCATACCTGGAGATATGTTTGGGCATTGAGCAAAAAGAGTACCATAGTACCAAGGGCACTACCCCTGGAACTAGGAGTAACTCAGGCTACTAATCCAGGTGATTAGGTGTGTTATGCTGTGGAGCATGAGAGACCTCATTGCATTATGATCTCTGCTCAGGGAGGATGGGATGGCTTAGGCTACTAATCCAGATGTGTAGAATGGAGACTGCCTGATCCTTGGTGCTGGGGAGGGGGCACACTTTTTTTTGACAAACTAGACGGACGGACTGTGGCCCCTCACAATGACACCTGCAGCCCAGTTCTGGGTCACAGAACTGACCTTGGCCTCAAGATTTGCTACCCAAGAGAAACAACAGAATCAGGAACTCTCCTACTGCTCAGGCTACTTATTCAAGTGCAGAGGGTTGAGGTCCCTTCTGCTTGTCTCCTGCCACTAGACTGTTTTCCCAGATGTGCAGGAGTGGAGTTCTTCTTTTTCCTCAGTATTGCTGGAGCGTGCTACTCCAGCCTGGAGAAAAGCTGGGGTTCTTAACATTGGCTTGCTGAATAGTACCAGGGTGCAAAACTGACCTTGATCACAGGACCCTCTCCTCATGAGAAACTGTGGCAACAGCAACTGTCTTTTTGCTCAGAATGCAGGTTCTGAGGCATGGAGAAGAGATTCCTCTGCTAGGCTCCTGTCATTTATGCTGCTATTCTTGGTGTTCCTCAGTATTGCTGGGGCCCTTGCTGCAACTCCCTGGAGGGATGAGGCAGGCTAAGGCACCCAGGCAGTGACAAACAGAGACAGATTCTGGATTGCAGATCTGATCCTGACTGCCTGTCTTTTTTTCCTAGGAGGAAAATGTGATTTTGGGGAGGGAGGCCCCACTGCTTCCAGCCTGTGGTTGGGATGGACCCAATTCCAGCTCCAAACCTTGGAATAATCTCCATGTTCCCCTCCCTGCTTTGACTGTGAGGGATACCTCCCTCACTCCAGATTGAGCAGCCTTGTCCCTGAGTAAAAATCAAAATGCTTGCAGTGGTCCTTATTACTGAGACACCGGTCTTGGATAAAAAATGGTCTTCCTCACTGACTCGGATTTGGAAGAGCACCTATGGCTTTACTGGGTGTCATTCCTTCTCACCAACCTTCTGCCTCTACCTGAGACAGCTCTGGAGCCTGGGAGAAACAGAGTGTTCTCGTGTGGCCTGGATTATGCAGATTCCTTGATTGGAAAGTATGTCTCAGGAGCTTTCAGTCCATCCCATGTTTTGGGGTTGCACTCACATTTTTCTACAGAGCACCATCACAGGATTTGTTCTCCCCATCTTCTCCTCCCTGAAATCTGTGGTGTCCTTTTTCATTCTGATGAGTATAAAGTTTTCCTCTTGAATAGGGTTTCACTGTGTTGATCTTTCTACACTATTTCATAATGTTCTAATGGGTGAGACATGTTAGAAGCCTCTAATCCACCATCTTGAAAAATTATTTTTTCCTTTAAATCTAAATGTCACAATCACCAATACCCAATATAGTCAATCGTGCCTATGTAATGAAGTTGCCATAAAAACCACTCATTTCAGGGTTCTTAGAACCTTGGTTTGGTGAATGCACTCATATGCTGGAAGGGAAGACCACCTCCTGTTAATTGGTGATTTTTTACATGGACACCTGTTTACCTTTCTACCTCATGTGGCCATTACCTTCTTATCATGCACTACAATCACTTACCAGGTCTGCCCCTATCCTCTGTTTCTATTCATTAGTCTGGACCACAACAAATAAAATTGCTCCCATGCCATTTAAACAAACATTCAAAACTTGATAAAAAGTGTCAAGTTCATTTTTTTTGTTTCGATTTTAAACTATTTTGAAATACTTTTAGATTCAAAGAAAAACTGGAAAGATAGTACCATTAAAGAGATCACTCAGTATTATAGACTCTAGTCCCATCCAGGTTGCTGCGAAATTCATGATTTCGTTCTTTTAATTCTTGATAAATAAATGCAGAAAAAATATTCTAGTATGACTCATAAGACTACGTATAGTGAAACCTTGACCATTTTAACAGGATTACTTTTTTCTGGAGGAAACTCTACCAAACTCAATTTAAGGTGTACTAAAGTCAGTTTTAAAATATTAGATGTATGCCAATTTTAAAATTATGGATTTCTAAGAGAAGGAAGGCATTTGGTGATTAATTTCTTTCACTCTGATCAGTGCATTCTCTACAGCTTTTCTCCTTCATCCTTCCTATAATCCCACTTAAAGTTCTAATTTTTATTCCTTTGCTCATGCCAGTTTCTGAAACTAAAATTCTATCTCCAATTGTCTCTGTCAACGTAAACTCTGTTTCACAATTCACCTCCCACTCCGCAATGAATGTCTCTTTTCTAAATATTTTAACAATATAATCTATACAATTTATTTAGTTATTGGTTTAATAGTAATTCAATCTACTAAATGCCTACTAGTTTTATGTGCTCACTACTTTCTCTATGTATTGTGTGTATGTGATAGAATAATAAGAAAATAATTAGATATAACTTTATATATTAAGGACTCAGCTTTTTTGGATCCACATGTTCACTGATGAAATTCCCACTTTATTCAATATTGAGACTAGTTCAATTATTATGGGCATATAGAAGTAAATAAAATGATATTTTTATGTTCTTCTGCATCACATATCCTAAAATCCTAGCAAGGTAGTACTGTTAGCTCCTATTTCATCTCAGTGCTGAATCTAAGACCTAAGAGAATTATGAATTTTGTCAGTGTTGAGATTTGAACTGGCATCTCTTTGAGTCCATAACCCTCTTTTGTATATACTATGCTACCATTTTAGTAATTTAAAATTTTGGTAACTATACATGACTTGTTTTAGTATTCTCATTTTTCTCTAAGATATATACATTTTTTCTAGAGTTTAATGTGTCATACAATACAGTGAATTTATTTATTTATTTATTTATTGCCCTTTAAAAAAAATTCCAGTAGCATTAGGGGATAGAAATGTTTTTTGCTTACATGGATGCATTATATAGTCGTGAAGGAGTCTGGGCTTTAAGTGTCCCCCACTTTCCCCCTTCTGAGTGTTCACTATCCATTATACCATTCTATATACCTTTGTAGATCCTGAATTTGTTTATTTACGTAGTCTTTTTTTTTCTATTACTATCTTACAAGCACACACTATTGAGAAATGTTTCTTATCTGTCATCATTATTTCCTCCCATTAGAACCTGGTTCTTCTTGAGTATCCTCAGATGAATCCATCTTAACTTAGACAGTGAAGAGTTGTCACTGACTCCTCCGTTTTCCTCTCCTTTCCATTCTGGTCAATCTCAAAATTTTTTCTTCGTGAAATACTCTTATTTTGACTAATTATAATTCCTCATAGCTGTATCAATATAACCCCATTGGTCCGAAAGCATGGGGTACTTCCTCATCTGTCTCTCTGGTTCATTCAACATCTGTCTTCTCCCCGAGTGTAAAGTCAGCTGGGATTTTGTTCAGCAGTGTATGGTCAGCTGACATCTGACATAGAGTGAGCAATCAATGCCTATTTGTTGAATAAATGATTAAACAGCTGGTGAACAAGTTGACTTCATGTTCTTATAGCTCATATTTCTTTGTTTTCATTATACTACTAAGAATGACTCATAGATGAAATAAATTGTGTGAGACTTAAAGGCATGTGACATGTAAAGCAAATTAATAATTTTCTTACCCATACCGTAACTATATTTTTTGAACTTTTCCTTTAGAGGCAGGGTTTCAGTTTTTCTGTTTACTAAATTTAAATGCTCTGTGGGAGGCATCTTAACTTTCCTCCCCACTCACTGTTTAACATTCTGTTTCCATTTGTTCCTATAAACTAATGGTTCATGAATTTAGTTATTTAGATTCTTCTTACAGCTACTGCTTTTTCAAATTCTTTCACCCTCCCATGAATTAAGATTGTTTTTCTCCTCTAGATTTTCCTGTCACTGCTGTCAGATTAGTTTCATTAATCAGGGATTTTGTTACTCCACTTGAACCCCTGAGTTGTTTATGTAGTTTACCCATTCCTGTCTAAAATTTCCAGATAATAATTAGTATTCTTTTTTTAAAAATCAGTATTCTTTACTATGTTGTTTTGCCATTCTATCTCTAACTAGTGTACACATGGACTTTTACATTTCATTCTTACTATCTCTTATATGCTAGATCCAATACTCTTTTTTAATCTCTTCACTTATGCTCTTTCTTTATTGACATTCTCATTTCTTTCTGCCAGTCAATAATCTAGGAGAAGTTGAAACTTTTCAATGAAGCTTTTCTGTTGTGCTTATGTATGTATTTATTTCCCAGCTCTGATTTCCAGAAACTTATACATTTGATTATATTCTGCTTTGTACTGTCAGACTCTTGACTCTACCACTTATCAGATGTGTGACTTCAAGAATTGAATTTACCTTCCTTTATGCCTCAGTTTTAACACGTGTAGAGTGAGCAAGGTAATAGAATATTTCTCAGTTGTGAAGATTGGATAAGTTAATACATGCGAAGCCTGTCACATATCATGTGTTCAGCAACAATTGTCTTAACTTTTAATAATTATTCTGTAACTGACTGTACATGCATTAGCCATATAGTGTTATCAAACTGGAGTTCATAAACTCACAAAGAATAGCCTCATTAAACTCAAGTTTAACTTGAAGTCATCTAGAGTGTAAGACTGAGTCAGCGAGGAAAGTTTTGATATTTTAAGACAGAATCAGGGATTGCACACAAGATTCAATCAGAATTTTGGCCTACATATTTTAAAGTAGAGGCCTAGGAAAAGACTAGTAAAAAAATAAGTAAGTCATTTACAGCCTAGCCATCTCAGGTCCAAAAAAACTCCAGTGTGAACTGTCACTCCACAAGTTTTCTTCAGCCTCCATGGTTTTCCCTCATATTCTCAAGGTGGAGCTGTTGACTCTGCCCCTTACTTCAGAAAATTCTCCAAGGTATTTTCCTCCCTCCTTAGTCCATAGTTAATGTATCTAAAAGCAGGCCATGGTTTTTGAGCATATTTGAGTCTCTGTGGAGTTCCTAAGTTCTGTTAGAATAAAGAGGGGCTCAGAATTCAGGAGAAACAGTCATATTTTGACAACTTTATTGCACCTCAATTCTTCCTGCAAACAGCAGGAGAGGGTTCAGTTCTGAGCACTGTGCTAATGACTCCACGTAAGTTCGGCAGAGGATGGGTGGGGTCTGGGTGTGGTTGTGTCTGCTAGGGCTTCGAAAATGAATGGAGCCTAGAACAGGCACAGGCATGTCTTGCTGGTGATTGGTGTGTTACACTGGACGAAGCACACTCATTACTAACTGGAACCCAAAGGCAAAATCGTCTTAGGCTTGGTCATTTGTCTGTGTCAGCAGAGAAATAACTTTACCTCATGCTCTGGAAAGAACCTTGAGGCAAGTTTTCTTAGCTTTTATTTCTGTAATCATTTCCCACTGAGTAAAATCCAACCCACTTCCGTTGCCTTAGTTCATCTTACACTTGCTCAGTGATTTCGTCCCCTGCAGCTTACTGCTCTCTGCTCTTCTTGGTGATCTTCTCTTTCCTTTGTGTTTCTTGTGTCAGTAACACACAGTGAGTTCGATTTTATTATTTACTATTCATGGGAACTTGGGTGAGTTTCCGGAATCACAATATGCCTAAGTTCTTTTTGGCGGGGGGGTGGGATTTGTTCGCATATTTTTATTTCTCACTGCATTCTATTATTATTATTATTTCTTTATTTCAGTAGCTTAGAGGATACCCATGGTTTTTGGTTACCTGGTTGCATTGTATAATGGCAAAGACATCTGTCCTTTAAGTGTATCCATCACCTTCACCTGTGCACATTGTACCTAATAGGTAATTTTTCATCCTTTCATTCCTCCCCCCTTCCACTTCCGAGCCTCCAGTGTTCATTAGATCATTCTCTAGGTCTTTTATTTGCCTAAATTCTAATTAAAAGAGGCATTATCCTATAAACCTGAGAGGATTGTTGAGTAGTAGCGCAATACTGACTACATGCCAATTTTTAGCATTGCAACCTGAGTCCTACTACCCAATCTTTTTTTTTTTTTGAGTCAGAGTCTCATTCTGTCACCCAGACTGGAGTGCAGTGGCCGCTCCCGGCCACCGCAGCCTCGACCCGCTGGGCACCGCCGATCCTTTCGCCTCAACCTTCCAAGTAGCCGGAACTATAGGCGCGCGTTACCACGCCCGGCTAATTTTTTGATTTATTGTAGAGATGAGGTCTCCTTGCCCAGGCGGGTCTCGAACACGCGGACTCAGGCAATCCACTCATCTCAGCCTCCCAAAGCGTGGGGTTACAGGCTGAGCCACCGAGCCCGGCTCCTACTACCCAGTCTTAATGATCATGTAGAAGACTTATCTAACACCCTAGCCATATAGCCATCTACTCAATTCCAGAAAAGATCATTTGAAATCACCAGCTAATTTCTACAACTATATCCTGGACACTGTCAGATACAATCATCTACTTTTAGCATATATAATTGCCAATGCAAATAGTATATTTAGTTTTTAAGGAAAACTATTATTTTTTGAGAGTAGCATTATAAAATGGTATCTCAGCCCGGCTCAGTGGCTCAGCCTGTAATCTCGCGCTTTGGGAGGCTGAGGTGAGTGGATTGCCTGAGCCCACGGGTTCGAGACCCGCCTGGGCAACTTGGCGAGACTTCATCTCTATAATAAATCAAAAAATCATCTGGGCATGGTAGCGCATGCCTGTAATTCCAGCTACTTGGAAGGCTGAGGCGGAAGGATCGCCAGAGCCCAGCAGGTCGAGGCTGCAGTGGCTGGGAGCAGCCACTGCACTCCAGTCTGGGCGACAGAGTGAGACTCCAACTCAAAAAAAAAGCAGAGGACAAAAATAAAATGGTATCTATTCATTGATTTTTCCCCCCCTGAAATCTAGTGTATCTTAAGAGCTCTTCATAGATCAATAA